>JAQZBX010057384.1:0-17984 GCA_029593785.1 Cabassous unicinctus
AGAAAAAAAGAGACAGAGAGAGAGAAGAAATAAAAAAAAGATTAACCATTAAAACATTTCAAAAACAAGAGCAATATACCAACTAGTTTAAACTATTAATGAGGCATTTATTTAAATAAAGTAAAGTGGTGCAGGGCAACAGTTGTAGGTGGCCAAGACTGATAATCAGGGAAATATTTTTAGGAAAGCTGCCAGCAGCTATTGCAGTAACTATGTTTCTCTTAAAAGAGAAAGAATTGGATGACAAGGCTTGTTTTAGATAAAGGGCTCAACAAATGAGAAATCGTAAAGTAAATAATTCTTGGCACTTCAGACTTTTTATAATGTGACTGCCTCTAAGGCAGAAACTTTTTAATTCTTGGTTTAATTTTTGATGAATTCATTTTGGATTTGCAAATCTGAGCACCTCGTGTGATATGGGTAGGACCAAACACGCATGGTCTATGGGACCTATACTTTGGAACCCTCTGGAGACCTTTAAGAAGCTTCTACTTGGCAGAGGCAGGAGTGTCCCACTCAGCTCTGAGCTGAAATGCCCCTTCAGGGTTCCAGGGACAGTTATGGGATCCAAGGATATCCTAGCAAGCTTTCCCCTGGCCATTCTTGTATATATTTTTCCCATAGTTGTAGCAGTTTTTGTTTGGGCTGCCCTGAAAAACCTGCCCATGGAGCTTATTTCTCCATTCAATCCTTTCCTGTGTGAGCAAAGAGGTACCTGACACCATTTAACTCTGAAATGGACATTGGCTATGATAACAAAAATGACAAACTCTTTCTGAATGCTCTCTCAAAGCACTGTTCTAAGGGTTTTGTTTGTATTAACTCATTTAATATCCAAAACACTCTGAAAGAATGTTCAGTCTGATTACCTCATATCCAGAAAATGAAACTGATATCTCAAAGCAAGATTTATGCAAGATCTAAAAAAAAAAAAATGCCCAGAACCAAAAACCTAATGTGACTTCAGGTTCTGTAGTCTTTTCACCACAAGAGACTGACACTGTTTAGACAGTAGCTTTTGCTCTTGAAGAATTTGGTCCTGTGTGTATATATCTTTTACATGCACATAAATATAAATGTATGACAACTGTAATTGATGAAAACAACAGGCTAAACACTTAACATCTGTAAAAATAAACAGAGAGAAAGAAACAAACTTAATAGCAACACCCCTTTAAAATTTACTTGGGAACTAGCTCAACTCCAACAAAAATTACCTTTGGCTTTTCCATTTTATTTCAGTAGCTGTGTCATCCACTGAGTGTTTAAGTCTGAGGGTTTCTGGATTCTGTTCTTTGCTTTCCCATTGCAATATTTATTTTATTAAACACATGCAATACTTCCTATATGTTAGGTACTGTTTTAAGCTCCATATTAACTAATTTGACCCTCATAGCAGTTCTATGAGATGGTACTACTGTGATCCTCTTTTATTATCCCCATTTTAGCTGCAGACAAGTTGAGTAACTTGTTCGTGAGGGGCTGTGCCAGGATTTGAAACCAGGCAGTCTTGTGTCCAGCACCCATCCACTTAACCATCTCACCATGCCACCCTTCCCATCTGTTCAGGTCAAGAAATCAAAGTCTGCAACTCTGCCAGTACATTGGAATTCATGGATTAAATAATTCATGACAAGGATCATCTTACTGGTTTCCAGTGGGGGAGGGGACCTGTCTATCCCTTTATATTGGTAAATTATCTTTGTCTTCAATTAATATTTATGCTAGTCCCCAGTAAGCACTCAGCATTATTGAATGAACCATGCTTTGTACAGGATAGTAGAAAGCCCATCAGAGTCATTCGGCTTCACATGGATACGGGCTCCCTGATTTAAATATCATTTCCTTCACTTGGCCTCTGCCAGCCAGCCAGCGTCCTGCCTACCCTTCTATTCAGCACTAATTACAAGGTAGCATCCTTAGAGGAGAAGGGGCAAGTTACTTTCAATGGTGATAATGATAATCTCCCTCTTCCCTTTCATCTCCGCTCCTCAATTATTTGGTATTAAAAATAGCCTTTCCATGTGAAGGGGAGATATTATGACCTTTGTGCCTGCTTATTGGCAGCTGCAGCAAGAAGGGCCCTAACTCCCCTGGGGTGCACACCAGGTGACACTCCTGGAGCTTCAGTCCACAGGCATTTCTGTTTATCATTTAATGTAGACTCTTCCACTCACCAGTCAAGAAGGTTCCTATCAAGCATGTTTAAAACCAAACACTCCTTAGGAGGTGAGAAAGAATGCCTTCAGGTAGATGATAGAAGGACCTCTCTGCCATTCTTAATACAATCCTAGATCAAACCGATGGCCCTTCTTTCTTCATACAATGCCGAAACCTGGAGATTCCTTTGAGGTCATCAGAAGGAGACCTTCCTGTGAAGGGTAAGGAAACTGCAGTCTAAAGAGGTGGAAAGAACACAAATTAGGAGCACAAGCAGGAGTGCTGGGTACCTTTTGTGGCCCCTCCAGAGCCACCCTCTGCCTCCTCTACCCTGCTCTCTGCCTGGGAAGCTGACCCATCGAGACTATGTCAACTGCCTCGTCCATGGCTTGGCCAATGTTTTAACTGAGGAGGGAGCAGGGTGAAGTTAGGCATTTATTTCCTTGACTCTGTCCTTGCAGGTTGCCATGAACTAACTAACTGTCCCTCCACCGAGAGAAGAAGCCACTTCTTCTCTCATGGTGGCCTGCTTGGCCGGACTCCGCTCCTGTGTCCCAGTAATTGCCACCTCTCCTCATCCGTTTGTGCCTAGGGCTGGTGACAGTTTCACTGTCATTCACCCTGGACTGCTGCACTATCTCTGGTAATCATATGGGGGACCATGTAATTTATTACCTAAACTGGGACCCTCTTGAGAGGAGAGGAGGTGCTTTAATCATGATAGTGGATAACAGCTGTAAACAACCCTGTCCTGTGCAAGCTATGGCCACCCTGTCCATAGGACACATAAGGCCATCCCACCATGCCCTGCTTGCATCCTTGTATATAGCCCCTTGTAAATAAGCCTTCCCTGAATTATCCTAATTTGAGTGTGCCCTTGGTTCTTGTTAGGACCCTGATAGATACATAGCTCCAAAGTTGATCTCTCACGGTTCTTAAACCCATGCTTTTTCCACCATTTGATTTAGAAACTGATTGACTACCAACCCAGAAAGAAACAGGTGAAGAATTCCAATACTCTCCTTGAGATCTTGAAATGTAGTGTTTTCCAAAGTATCACATGAGACAAATTTCAGGTGACACACTCATCAGTATATGTTATTTTAGGTTATATACTGTTAATGTATGTTAGAAAAAAATATAATTGGCACCCAAAACCCATGATTTCATGCACATCATTATTTAGGACAAAGGCAGAGTAGAAATTAATTTTTAAAAGCAAGTTAATTTGAAGAAAAATATTACATCGGCAATAGAATAGGTTGTACTTAGGCACTTGTAAAGTACTCACAGGGTATAATAAACACATCATTAGAGTTAGTTAACTCGTGGCTACTGTCATTAGAGGTCAAAGTGGCTCTTCTGTTTAGTGCAGAGGCACCAGCCTCACCTGTGAGCCCATCACTCGTCTTGAAAAAGCTGAGACTTGGCTACAAGGGGCCTGAAGAGGGTGGTGGGGATTGTGTGACTTCATCATCACCGTGAGAGGAGAATTGGAAAGGCACTGGCTGACAGTGGGTCAGGAGCTCATCCCTTTAGGAAAGGGGGGCACATTTCACAGCAAGAAAAGGTAGAGCTATGTGTGTGTGTGTGTGTGTGTGTGTGCGCTCTCACTCTTGTCCAGGCTGGGGCAATACTCTCTGATTGTCATCTCTGCCTGTGACCTCTACTTCCTCATTCTCCTCAGTTCCTCATACTGAACATGTCACTCCCACTCTCTCCCAAGACTTTCTCTGGACCACACATGTTTACCGTATTTTTGTTTGAACGTGCATCAATGTTTTGATGCACACTCCTAACTCCTCAAAGCTTTAATTTTCACGTCTATTTCTTAAGCCAGACACCACCTCTGCAAATGCTGTCTCATTTCCCCATTGACTGTAAACTCCTCGAGGGCAAACAGGAGAAGCAAGACTGTGCCGGCCTTGCACCCGGGACCCAGCATGGCCTGGGCACACAGGGCGGAGATGCATGATAAATCCGCCTCTGATTCCCTTCACTTAACACAGAAAGCCTGACCCAAAGTAGAAGGACAAGTATGTCTGTTAAATAAAAGAATTGCTTTCTCAGCGCCTTCATCTCAATTAATGGAGAGATGTTCAGATGCTGCTAATGGTTTTACAACTTTGAGGAAATCACATCTCAATAGCTTCCTCAACTCTGCAGAAAGGAAAGTGATGCCCAATCCCATGCTTTCCTCTTAGGAATGGAGAGAGAATTTAAATGCAAAACTCAGTATAAATGGAATGTCTTGAGGTTCTTGAAAGGGAATCTATTTTTCAGAAAAGAAATAAAATAAAGTAAGAGTGTTATGTTGGAAAAGAAAAATTTTGCTTTGTCAGCTCATTTATCTTACATTAAATGACATTATGTAAGTAAAGGATTCAGTCCAGTCTCTGGCACAGAGCAAGCACTTAGTAAATGTTTGCTGTAATCGTCAGTGATTATTTTGCAAAATTTTACTCTAACATTGGATAATAGAGTCAAGAATCTATTTCTCATCATTTTATTGAGATGCAGTGTTATGTGCCCATTTGGGGTGTTCATGCACTCACTGTATTATTGTTATAATAATAAATAATTGCGTCAAAGTAGCTCACGTGGGTAAGGAGGTATATGGTTGGGAAGGTGAAGTTATGGGGATGGGGTTTATTGAAGAAGATGTAGCCATGGAATATAAAAGCAGCAAACAGGTTGTGAAGTAGTCCATCCAGGAAACTTGGCAACTTGTTTGAATTTTGATGTTTTTGAAAAAAAAAAAAAAATCCTTTTTATAAAAGCAGTATCTGTTCATTACAGAAGAATTAAATAATTCTGATGAATAAAGAGAAAAAGGGAAGTACAGTACCTAAAATCCCATTTTGGGGACCGGCTACCTTTTCATCTGTTTATTCCTTGGGGGCGCTGCGCTCTCTCACAGTGAGCAGCATTGCCACAGCTGCCAATCACCGCGCCCGGTGACTCCGTCTGAGCCAATCAAACTCTCTCTCCAGACTCTGTCTTGCAGCTCTGAATCTGAGTGGGATGAATACCAGACATGCACACAAAAACAGCTTGAGTTGACTTTCATCTAGTAGTGACTGTCCTTTCTATTACCTGGATCCCAAGAATCATCCTGGTTCCCGTGCTACCCAAAGTCTGGTTGGTGAGCTTCTTCTTTTCTCTTAGCTAAGCCTGCTCCCTACAATAAATCCTTCCCCTCCCACCAAGTTTGCCAGAGTTGGTTCTTCTTGCTTCCTAGCTGGCTTATTCACTTAGAAACAATTCCAGTCAACACTGTGGTTGAAATATGTCCACTACTACTACCTAAGTATGAGCATATATTATTAGCAAAAGGGATTCCCACATAGGATACGAAAATAAACCTCATCTCACGTGAATAAATACAACTTGGATTACATCTTTTTGATGGTTGCATGAAGTCCCAGCATATAGGCTGTATTATAATTGAACTAATTTCCTGTTGGACATTTGGGTTGCTCTTAGCTTTTCAGTATTAGAAATATTAGAAATAGCTGAAAGCGTGTACACATTCATGGTTATTCCTTTAGGATAAACTCCTAGATATGAATTGTTGAGCCAAAGGAGAGGGCATATTAGAGATTTTAGATAGAAACTGTCAAGTGACTCTACTACTATGCAGGCAATGCCTATGTCTGATTTTATCATCATTCTCTCAGGATCCAGCATAGTGCCTGGCACACAAATGAATAATAAACATTGATTGAGTACTTACTATGTGCCAGAAATGGATGTGTATTAATTAACCACCACAACTATTATTTACAGAGAAGTTAAACAACTCACCCAAAGTCCTACAGCTCATAAGTGTCAGAGCAACATTTGACTGCCGGTACTCTTGCTCCAGAATTTATACCCCTAGCCATGGAGCTCTTCCGTGACTGAATAAATGATGGTCCCTAATATAACTTTAAATATCATTTCCTCAGGGCTGGTTTTCCTGGTTCCTTAACCAGGGTAGGTCTTTTCTAACATGCTACTTTAACCTCCTGCACCTCTCTTTTGTAGTCCTTATTTTACTTGCAATCATCTTCAATTTGCAATGACCTCTTCTCCACTGTAAGACCTGTGAGGTGGCAACTTCACATACCGTGTCTCTAGTACCGAGCATGGGGCCAGGCTATGCTCAAGGACTTGTTGACTGACTGATCAGCTACTAACTGAATAATTGAGGGTAGGGAGCAGTGGAAAAGAAGATGCAGGTTACTTCTGGCTTCTTTCTACCTTGCAGAATCTAACAGATTGGTGTGGAGTTAGAGGCACTCATGGCTCAACTGGAGTCGGATTATTTTCCTGATGTCACAGGGCTCAGGTGGTCTGTAATAGCCTTTGAAGAGTGGCATGCTAATGTCAATGATCTCTTCAAGGTAGAGGATGAATGAATGGCTACTGGTGGGGTCACAAGCCCAGAGACTGAGCAGCAAGGTGAGAACCTATCTCTCATCTCCACTGGGATTTAAGAAGCAATTTGCCAGGCAAGAGAACTATTTTGTATAAATAAAAAGTGCCAAAACCCAAGAAATACATAATAGTTATTAGCTTTTATGCACCAAATAACATAGTATTAAATACATAAAGTGCAATTGTTTGCTAGAATACAAGAATAAAACCACAATTGTCATGGGAGATTTTAGCATACCTCATTTGGTCTTTGAAATTAAAAAATTTTTTAGAGAATTTGAATAAAATAATCAGTAATCTTGATTTACAAGCCTTATAGAAAACTTTGCATGGAAAAGTATGTCATGCCCATACTTGCCTGTGTTTATGGAATGCTTAACAAATGTGATCATATTGTAGACCACAAACTTCAATAAATTCCCTTAAATATAAGATGCTCAGCTTGCATTCCTTGACTGCTATGTAATAAATGAGGAGCTAATGACATATGAGATGATTTTTGTCTCTCAAATTGGCAAATAAATTAGAATACACAGTATTGGTGGGGGCATTTTCAATTCCCCTTTGGTCTTCTCACCTGGATGGAACCAAGCTCTGGGCCCCTTGTCGGTCTTACCGATGGTAAAACCTGGCTTTTCTCCACATAGTAACTGGAGAGGTGAGAATAATAGAGTAGATAGACAGAGGGTGGGAGTGGAAGGAGGAACTCGTTCAGGAAAGTTTTGAAGAAAGGAAGGAAAATAGTTTCAAGGAATGAGGAAATACATCCTAGGCAGGATGGATGGCTTATGTAACAAATGGATTAATGTTAAGAGCAGATGTAAGTAAAGCAGAGAAAGTCATTCCCACTGGTCTTGGTACTGTGGCTCCATTTGAGTTCATCCTAACTAGGTATGTGGACTGTGACATAAAACCTTTTAAAGTGAATAAAAATTAACTTTATTGTGACTTTGTAATTTTAGAGAATTTTTGCATCACTTCTTCCAGAGAGGCTCTGTTTTGTTTTAAATACAACACAGTTCCAGTTGTAATTTGCTTTGGCCCTGTTTTCTTCCACTGTATCCCCAGGTCTCTGCTTCTTTCATATCTCTCTGATTTTCCTGTGAACTCTGAACAAAGTAGACACTTGATAAATGTGGCCAACTGTACATAAAGGTATTTTTTTCTCCACAAATGAGTCTAACAAGTCATATAATTCAACTATGTCTACTTACTTTAAAAAGTATTAAGTGCTACTATACAAAAGTGGGGCATTCATTGGTCAGCATTACCATAAGAAGAAGTTGCTTATCAAATAATACCAATTGGATTTTTCTCCAAGAGTCTTGTTGGCATCTCCTGGAGGAGAATCATTACTTTGGGCTGGGGGCTTTGCTTTTTAAGTCTTTGCAATCAGAAAGATGAAGGCTCACCAAATTCTGGTTTTCTTGAGAAGAGAAAAAAGGATATGAAAATACCCCCAATCCAAAGGTTTTCTCCTTGGTTCTGGACTGCTTTCTACTGACTCTTCTTTGGGGGCACTGTTGTAAACCACCTCCCTTGGGAAAGAAGAATAGGAGAGCATACACCTCCCCATGTTCTCAGAGGAAAAACATCTAATTCTCAGAAATGTACTTGTTACCTAACACAAGTCACAGTTCTATTTTGTGACAGTGTCAACACCAATAGAAAATAAGAAGATAGAAAATATGAAGACCCAGATAGAAAACACAAAGGCAAAATCAGAGCACTGAAGCTATACACGTGCTCCATTAGGTCTCTTTGCATCTTCTGGCTGATTAGCTGACAGGAACTAGTTATGTGGGGTGGGCTTCTCTGCACCCCCCACTCCCCTTATTTCCTTTTGCCCATCTCCCAACTGCCTTGTCCTCTCTCAGAATAGTCCTGTTCTCTCAGGTCTGACCCCTGTTCTACGTGAACCTGCCCCTGGTCAGAGCTGATTGATCTGGGTGTGGACACTTGCCCCAAACCAGCCAATCATATATTCTCTCCTGAGAATTTGACATTTGAAACAGATGCACAGGGACTAAGCGTTATTGGAGCTGAGCCACAGAGCAAAATTTCAAATCCTCCTGAGAACTGTGACTACGTGATAGGGATGTGTTATGGGGTACAGTTAGCATTAAATTAGGGAGACTATCTGAGTGGGCCTGATCCAATCACTTGGGCCCTTAAAAGCAGAAGAGAAGTCAGAGTGACCTGGAAGCATGAGAGGAGTCTGACACACTGTCACAGCCTCTGGAAGCTGGAGAGGTCCCAGCGGACAGCCAGTGAAGTAATGGAGCCTTCTGTTCCACAATCTCAAGGAACTGTTTCAGCCAACAACAGTTATGAGCTTGGAAGTGGATTCTCACTCAGAGCCTCTGGATAAGAGCCTAGCATGGCCAAAACCTTGATTTTGGCCTTTTGAGAGCCTCAGCAGAGAACCCAGTTGAGTCATGTGGATTTCTGACCCATGGAACTGTGAGCTGATAAATCTATGCTGCTTTCAGTCACTACGTCTGTGGTAGCTTGTTATAGCAGCAATTGTAAACTCATACACAGAGTAACGGTCGCACATTTGGAGAAGGCAGTGACTCCTGCAGTGGTTCCTTCCTTCCCTCACATTCTTCTAGGGTTCTACGACTTATGTAAATGTCCTCCAGTAAGTTCCCTCTTTCTGCTTAAGTCAGCTACATTTGTTTTCTGTTGCTTATCATCTAAAGGAGGTGCAGACTTGAGCAGCCTGCTACAATGTGTATCTGGTACATCAAGGTGTAATTCTGGTACCTGGAAAAGTGGCTCTGTGAAGACTTTTGAGAGGTTAAGGGAACTTTGGGAAATAGCAGAACATTAAATAAGATTATTGAAAAAATGCTACCATTTTGTTGAATACTTAAAATTGCATTGTTTAGACATTATATAGAGGTGATGACTGTATTGACTTTGGTATACAGATATGTCCACCCACATAAACCCAAGGTGCATTGTTCATTAATAGAAATACTCTGCAATACGCCTATTTATTTGGCAAAGGCACATGCTCAGAATCTCCCTGGAAGCCTGAAGATCATTTTACATTGGATCAGAAGGTAGGTGAAGCCAGGGTATGGTTCGCTGCTCCAGGCTCTTGTGAGGGGAGAGGCTCTGGGTGAGTCCTCCCCACCCCACCCAGCCCAGCTGGCTGCCCACAGAGGAGCACAGACCCCAGCAGAGACCCTGTCAACAGGCTTCTGGCCAGCCAGGATTACAGAGATGTCCAGATGCAAACAGATGGCTTGATGGAGGAGGGCTGGCTGCTCCACACCGAGGCAGGGGAGGGGCCGGCCGAGGGCGAGGATCCGACCCTGGGAATGTGCCTGTGCTGGGCGTCCCAGGCTGCAGTGTGGCATCACCCTCTGTCTGGAGGGCCGGCCAGAGGACAGGGCGGCACGGCCACCAAGCTCCCTGTTTATTCTGTGTCTCTGGGGGTGGGACTGGGAATGAAGTAGCAATGGGGAAGCGAGAATGAGCAGGGGAAGGTGCACCCCTTTAAGAAAGGCTCTTTTGGTTTTGTGCTTACTTGGAGAGGTCCACGGGGCTTCTTTCCAGATGTTTCTAAAGTATTATAGTCTTTTTCACTAAAATAATATCCTTGATGCGACTAGCATTAACTGAGTTAGTTGCAGATAATGAAATGCAGTCCTTGCTGGGTGGAGTCAGTGGGGAAAAGGAAGAGGAGAAGGCTAAGGGGGGAGGAGGGACTGTGTTAAGCTGTGCCTTTAAGTGGGAGTAAAGAACAACTGGATCTTGGACTTTCTTTTGAAGGAGGAATTCTAAAAAGAGCAGAGCGCTTAGCTTTTGGGGGAAGGGTTTCCTTTGGACGTAAGGACAGAAAACCCAGGTTGCTTAGAGAAGGCTGCTTTAGTGTCCTGTCATCCAGCGGTGCAGGCTGGGAAGCTGCAGGCTCTGCCTGGGAGGGAGTCAGGGACAGCCTGGCTGACGTCAAGCCTCGTGCATAATGAGGGGAATTTGGATGAAACCAGCAAAATGATCCTATTTGTCTGTCTGTCTTTTTACACTTCTTTTCTGTCTCCTCTAACCACTTTCTTTAGGGCTTAGTGTGTGCATTTATAGTATTTCTTCATAATGAGAAAGAAAGAATAAATGGGCAGGGTTCCTCGCTGAAAGTCAATATTGGTATTTCATTGATAGGGAACTCTTATCTCCCTTCCTCTTTTTCCCAAGAAAGCCTATAAATCAGACATTTAACCATTTTGCAGATCTTTCCCCAGGCTTGAAAATAACTAAATAACCATCTTTTTTAGAGAAAGGATACTTCCCCTGATGGTTAGACAGGGGGAACATAATATTTGGGATTTTTTGTTGTTCTGCTCACCTACTCATAGTGTTGCAACAATTTACCTGCTCTAAGTATCAGTTCTTTGGGCTGTGAAACGGAGGCCCTAATTCCAATCACTTTCTTCATGGCTCCAGAGGAGATCTAATGAATTTTTATGGGCCTTATAAACCTATTTTTAACCGCACGCCCCCCATGCACCAAAGCATTTCCTGCTGTATTTGATGGAGCCTGGATGTGCTCCTTCTGCCTTTAGCCCTGGCAGGTTTTGCTCCTTGAGGAAGAAAACAAAACATCTTATTCACTCGCTCGGGTTGCCTCTTGCTCTATGGTGCCTTTGATCTTTCAGTAGCCCTTCACCCTGCTGATCACAGCCTTCCCATAACCACTTAAAAGGCCGAATGGGTCTTTTGACACCTGGTTCAACTCAGATTTCTCAGTGTGCTCTTAGATGGTGTCTCTGGGGACGTGTTCCTGTGACCCACTGAGTCAATGCTTTCATCAGCCCCAGGGCTCTGCCGAGCAGCACAGCCCCTCCTCCCTGCTCCAGCTTGCACTCATTTAATTGAGATCAACGACAGCGTGTGCTTAGGGAGAGGAGACCTCTTGGGATTTGAAAAATGGAGATTAGGAAAATCTGTCTTTTGGCGCATTGTATTTTAGAAAGAATAACGGTTATAAGGGAAACTAGCTTTGAGATTGCTTTACGGATGGGAAAGGAGAAAAGTCAGGACGGCTCGTCTGTGCAGTTCCTTGCTGAAGGAGGGGGCCAAGGATGTGTGAGTCTTTATCCACTATATCTACCCACAGAAGGTGTCGGGCCTCTCCCTGCCGCCTTCCCTCTGCGTAAAGTATACGTCAGTCAGGGCGCACTGCCCCTGTACCTATGCGGGGGACCCAACGAGCATTTGGCACCACAACCCCCGGGTCCCCAGGACAGGGCACGGATGGTGGGGAAGCAGGGAGGAAAAGCCTGTCTAAGGCAGAGTCACACCCTGGGACCAGTACCGTGCCTGGCCCATGGCCAGCACTTAGTGCATATTTATTGGATTAAGTTGATGGAGAGCCAGCAGACCTGTTTTGATTCTGTTGCTTGCTGAGTCCAAGATTCCTAATCTGTGAAAGGCGGTTAATTCCTATACTAGCTACTTCATGGAGTGAGGATAAATATGAAAGAAAGTGCCTAGACCATAAAACACAACACACGTGGAAGGCAGTTCCCTCAGATTCGGCTCGGAGGCGTCTCAGCCTTATTGGTCACGCAGTGAACATCATACCTGAAGATGGCCTGTAAAGCCTCTCCCAAATTGCCGAGTCACATGGGTGTTAATCTCTCCACTTCCTCACACACTCTTTAGGCTGCCTTTTCACGACTTGTTTCCCCAGCAGAGGTGGCTGGCTCTACAGCCAGTGAGGCTGGGTGAGAGTCAAATGCAAATTGTGTTCTCCCCAAGGTGCCTGCTTTGGTTTTTCTGCACTACCTGTTTCACATTTTCTGCCCTTGTCATATTTTCTTCTGCCCTAGACATATCCTTTGGTGGCTATAATCTTGTTCTTTTTTATTGATTTAAATTTGCCCTTATTTAAGAAATTTTCCTATGGAATTTATTTCACAAATTAATATATAACCAGTGCCTGGCATATAGCAAGTGCTATCTAAGAGGTACCTTCTACTGACTATGATTTGTTGCTAACCTACTTAAGTGACTCTTTCTCAGAAAGGCCTTCTCTCTCTCTTTTTAAAAATATACTTTATTTTTATTTTTTTAAAAAGATACCTAAATTTTATAAATGTTATATTAAAAAAATGTAGAGGATTCCTATATGCCCCACTCCCTACCGACCCACACACACATTTTCCAAAATTAACAACATCTTTCATTAGTGTGGTACATTTGTTACAATTGATGAACACATTTTGGAGCACTGCCACTAAGCATGGATTATAGTTTACATTGTAGTTTGCACTCTCCCGCACAATTTTGTAAGTTATGACAAGATATATAATGGCCTGTATCCGTCATTGCAACGTCATTCAGGACAGTTCCAATGTCCCGAAAATGCCTCCATATTACACCTATTTTTCCCTCTCCCTCCCCTCTGAACCTCCAGTGGCCACCATCTCCACATCAATGATAAAAGTTCTTCTGTTGCTAGAATAACACATCTATAGTAGAATAACAGTAAGTCTACTCTAGTCCATTCCCAATCCTGAGGTTTCTGGGATGGTGATGCCCACTCTGCCTCCAATTGAGAGGGGGAGAAAGATCTTTTCTAATTACTCTATCTTAAAAGAGTTTCCTCCATCACTCTACCCTTTATTCTGTTTTGTTTTTCTTTGTAGCACATATTATGATAGTATGTACTTTGTTGTTTATTATCTGACTCCCCCGTTAGAATGTAAGCTCCAAGAGGGCAGGGATTTTGAATCTAATGCCTAGTGTATAATAGGCCCTCAGTAAACATTTATTGCACTGACAACTATGCAGAGTCTTCTTTTTTCAATTGATCCCTTTTGTTTCTGGAGCTGGCTTACACTGGCTTGTGAAAGTTGATTGTGTGCATTTCTTTCCAACTCTACATTCAGTGATATCACATTGGTGGCCTGACATCAGCCATGGTGGGAGTATTTACACCATGGAAACTGGCAGATACTATAAATCAGCTCTCTCCCCTCCCCACTCCTCACCCCTTTAACAGAGCCAGTTGTTAAACCTTTGTCAACACACCACTGATTGTAAAGTATCAAGCCAACTACACCTCAGTTACACAGTTCAAGGGGCTGGTGTGGTGGGTTAAAGATGGCTAAATTCGGAGTTTGACCAGTTTGCATGACAGTATTTTTCTCAATTACATCCACCAGGAAGTGGAGCATTTAATTTGGACTGGAGTTTTGGAGGGAGCAAGTGATAAGAGTTGTGAATATATATACATGTATATATATGTGTGTGTATAAAATTGTGTACCGTGGAATCAAAACTGGGTCAAGAGTAATAGATTGGGTCAGGAGTGCAAGCAGGGAGAAAGAGAGTAGGAAATGATGGGATCCGTGAATTGGAAGTCCCAACAGAGTCAATGAATTGTTGGATGGAGTGTACTAAAGTAAGTGAGCTGGAAAGACAGGAAGTGGTAGACGAAGAGTGGAGGCTTTGGCCTGAGAGTTCAGAGGACGTGCAGGTCCCCTGAGGGCTGGTAGGGCCACAGAGCGGGTGGCTAAGTGGGTGGAAGGATAGGTCTTTGAAAGTGAGGAGGTCAAGGAATTGCAAAGCCAAGAAGATGTCCTTGTCGAGGCTGAAGCTCCCAGGAATGATGACAGAAGTATTGGTAGAAGGGAAGTCTGAGCCAGGAGCTAAAAATCAATCAACAAAGGGGAATAACATGGAGTCAGTAGTTGAGAGTATCAGGGAGGGCTGGTGGGTGGTCTAGGCTGATGGCATGCTCTTCAAAAAGAGCTGGGATTTTTGATGGAAGAGATAGAAGGCATGGTCTGGAGGTAACAGTGAAGACACCTACCCTAGACTGAGGCCGTGCCAGAGGGATGGGAGGAAAACCAGCCTACACTTTAAAAGCTACAAGGGAAGCTGTAGCACTTCTCTCAGACCTTCCTATTAGACCTGATGATCTCCTTTTATAATAAAGCTTTTGTATCTCCTGAGCTGTAACATAATGCAAAGATAAAAGGGAAGGAACTTAAAATAAGATAATTTTATTTCAACATGTAAATGCTTGGGCACGACTACGCTGAAAGGCTGATAAAGTCAGCTGTTTGAACCCATTAAGGGAACACCGCAAATGCAACAGCTGCGTGAGCAAGCTAGCAGAGGTGTGTTGCCTTCCGTGGTGTGATTTTCCAAAATGGCGTATAACCCCTAGAAGGAGCTGAACAAAACAAAGCTCCATGTTTTCCCGATTTACACAGAAGCTTTGCTCTTCGAAATTTCAGTGTGTTTTAAAACTGTGTGAAGAGTACTTTGGGTTTATATGTAGAATGGAGTTAAATCCTAGGTGGAGGTGTTTATAAAGTTTCTGGCACAATGCAGGGCAATTCCTCATTGTGAGGGACTGTTCTGCTCATGGCAGCAAATCCCATGGCCCTGGCAGAAGCAGCACCCAATCATTTTAGTGACAAACACTCCAAATTTCCAAAATGCCTCCGAACCACTGAGTGAGAGGCTCCGAGATGAAGCTGAGGACACGGGGAGTTTTGCTGATGACACATCCTGGATTCCAGAGGGCTGACTGAAGGGGTTTGGGAGGTGGATGGAGTGGGAGCGTCAGTGAGGTGAGGGGAGCCTGGTGGCGGTGGCAGGAGCCTGGGCTCCCTGTGTGAAAGACAGCGACAGAGTTGTGAGACCTGACAGGGGCTGCTCCTGGGGGAGCAGGGACGGGATCTCAGGGGAAGCTGGGGAATCAGGTCAAATTACAGCTTCTTTCTTGGGATTGCCCCCCACCCCCACCCCCCAGCAGTTTGCTGTAGAGAGGCTGGCTGTGCAGAGCCTGGGGCAGGGCCCCCTCAAGGGAGCATTTTTCTGCTTTTCCACAGTCTTCCTAGTTGTCAGTTTAATGACTGCATAATGTTCTGTGGTGCTGCTATACCATACATTATTAAACCACTACCCTGATATTGGAAATGGAGGTTGTTTCCAGTTTTTTTGCTATTAAAATTAGTTGCTGAGATTATTTTCAGGTGTATATTTTTTTTGCTTCTGTTTAAATACCTCCTGAAGAGAAATCTCTAGTAGTCTGTGTGTCCAAACACCTTTATTATTTTTTTTCATGCCACCATGTTGCTATCCAGAACGATTTTTTAAAAACCATGAGAATTTGTGAGCATATTGGTTTTACTGTGATCTCATAAAAATTGAGTGCCATTTAAGCTTTATCCTCCTACACTAGTGATTATAAGATGCAATCTCAAGATTGCTGTTAATTTAGACATTTTGATCATGAGCAAAAATGATTTTCCCTGTTTATTTGCTATTTGTATTTCCCTTTGTGTAAATTGATTGTTCATGTTCTTTTTTGCATTTATCTTTTAAGGTCTCAGTGTTTTTGCTCTAAATTTGAGTGCCCTTCATGGAGAGGGTGTGCACACCCCTATTTGTTGTTTATCATTACTGATGCAAAATTCTGTCCTCTGCACTCTACCTCTGCCCATCCCCTCCGGTCTGCTTTCCTTTTTGACACTCTGCTTTTGATGAAAAGCTAGGCGGTATTCAATTTATTATTAATGAGTTGTGCTTCTAAAGCAGTGGTTCTTGACTTTGGCTGCACATTGGAATCACCAGGAGAGCTTTAAAATCTACCCACGCCAGGGTTTCTCTTCTGATTTAATTGGTCTGGGCATTGGGACTTTTAAAAGCTCCCCAGGTAATTCTAATATGCAGCCAAGGTTGAGCTCCATGATCCTAAAATTTATAAATTGTTTGCTGGGTTAAAATGAAGTGATGTGGTGGTGGTGGGTGGGCTAATGGTGAAAATGGGACTGTATTGGGTGGCAGTAGAACAAGTTGCTGTTGAGGGTGGGAGTTGTGGGTGGGAGCCCAGCTTCCCACTGATGTAAATCAGCCTTGGGGGATATTTCTTGGTCCTAGTCAATGCCTCCGTTTTTGTCCCACTCAATCCAGGGCCAGGCTGCCTGCTTCTCCTGATTTCCAAACACTTCTAATCAAGGTCTTCTCCTTGAGGTCCACTTGGGGCAGAGCCCACCCAGTCTCATAGCTTTACCACTTCACCCCTATGCCCCCAACCCTGAGACAGTCATGTGACTTTTAAATTTAAGATATTAAGGACTAAAAGACTTTCTCCTAGGGTTTTCTACAGCTCTCTCCCATTCCCTTTTCTGGTTCTGACTCATATTTTGGAGTCAGGAAGTCACCTCTGTGGCCTGAATATCTCTAATTCTCTCTCGCTTTGGTTAACAGTGAGGCCACATTTACCTTAATGCTTACCTCTTGCAGGTTCGCTGCCCTCACCTGAAAGACCTCAGCCACTTACCTGCGCCTTTCTCCAATTATTTTTAAAAGTCCCCAAGATTAGTCTTCTACGTGCTTATAGCAAGTCCGCTCTCATTCTCTTACCTTAACCTTCTGGCTGACGTCAGTTCCTCCAAAACCATTTGAGGATGGAAATGCCTCTGTCATAAGGACCTCAGCTGCCTTGAACACTCCCTTGCTTTGCTTAAGGCTATCCATATATGCCTCCATATTTCATATCAAAGCCTGACTTTAGACTCGCCTGGTCATTCCATCGCAGACTCCAAGGTGTGAGCTCTGGGGTGAGAAATGAGGGGCAGATGAGGAAATGGGACCAGGCTGGGATCTTGGTCAATAAGGTTGAGGTGATGGAGCCTCCCAGTGCCCATCCTACTCCCCAAAACTGTACCCTGGGTTGGCTGTGACAGGTAGGGATGAAGCAGGGGCAATTGCAGAGAGCAATCAGGAGAAGACAAGGGGAAGGAAAGCACTGGAAAAGGAAAGCTATTGTCCCCATTTCCCACCAACAAGAGTCTTAGATTGTCTTAGGATACTAAATTCCTTGAGGGCAAGGAATTGGTCTTATTCACTGTGTGTCTACAATGTCTATTGTAATCTCCAAAGTAGGTGCACTATAAATAATTACTGACTGAATCCATTGAGTCCTACTCCAAACTCCTTATATGTTAGATTGTCTTGCCAATTGAATTACTAACCAACCATTCTTTCATGATTTTAAAAATAATTGAAAAATGTGAATATTCTCGCTGACCTGATTTTGTGATAATCAGGGTAAGCTAAACATTTGCAATATTAGAAACCATGCATGTGTCCCCAGACCTAGTTTTTCTCCCTCGGTCTGATTTTAGAATGCTGGTGATAAACTAAGCCTGATTTATTATATGACCATCCTGTACGGGAAAAGACTGTAACTTTGGGTATCTTTGGTCAACCTTAAGAGATATAGCAGGGGGACAGAAGTGGCTTGGGTAGTTGGGCATCCGTCTCCCATATGGAGGGACCTAGGTTCGATCCCTGGGGCCCTCGGTATAAATTAAAAAAAGAAAAATATAGAAGGTGTGTGGGCCACCAGGCCCCATCCGCGGGTG
>JAQZBX010057385.1:0-17968 GCA_029593785.1 Cabassous unicinctus
TCCTGACTCACAGGCCCACACCCCACTAGAAGACATGCGGAGGAAGGCTTCCTATGTGTCCTCTGGGAACTTTTAAACATAAGCAGAGAAACCAGTTAAAAATTCACAATGGACTTAAAATATAATTCATTGCTTCTCAAAATGTGTTCTCTAGATCTGCAGCAATAGCACCTGGGAACTTGTGAAAAGTGCAAATTCTGACCAGACCCAATGAAACAGAAATTCTGGAAGTAGGACCCAGAAATGTGTGTTTTAAAAAGCCCTCTAGGGTGAGTGGATGTAGCTCAAGTGGTTGAGTACCTGCTTCCTACCTCCGAGGTCCTGGGTTCAACCCCTGGTACCTCCTAAAAGCAAAACAAAACAAAACAAATGTATTGGGAAGCAGATGGAGCTCAGTGGTTGAGTGCCTGCTTCCCATGTACAAGGTCCTGGGCTCAATCTTGGGTACCTCCTTTAAAAAAAAAAAGCCCTATAGGGGACTCTGGTACTTGCTAAGTTTGAGAATCACTGGTGTCATTATTTGAAGCCAAGATGAGAACTGATTGGTTTGTAGTTCTGGAAACTTATAGTAACTGCTCAACTTGACTGCCTCAAAAGAGCGTTTGTCAGAGACCATTTCCTCAAACATTTAACTCTACAGATGACCAAGTTTTTTGAGTCTCATTAAAATAGACTGTCTTCTATTTTAACCCGTTCTGTCTGAAAGCCCTTCCCCGGGTATAGGGGGCCAAGATGAATATGATCTGACTGGATTCTCTTTCCTTCTCCTCGGCTCTGTCCTAACCCCACCCCACTGTCCAGGAGGCAGCCAATTCTGTGATCCTGAAGGTCCTTGAGAAGAGCAGGCAGCCATTGTTTGTCCTGTCTGCTAAGAAGCAGAAAGGCAGAGGAGGAAATGGAGGGCAAACGGGAGAGAAGGGGCAGGAAAGGTAAAAGAGAAACGAGGAGGAGGGAAAAAAGGGAGAAAGGTCCAGGTCATCAAGGGGAAGAGGGTGGCTGAGGGCACCCTACCTGCCTTTATTTCCAGAATCATAGGAGAAGTCACCCCACCCCCAGCCTCATGCAATTTGGAAGGGAGAGCAGTGTGCAGATTTGGAGCCAATCCAAGGCGATAGCAGTTAAGGGCTGTGCTGTGTGGTCTTGGGTCAGCTGCTTAAATCCTTGATGATTCAGGTCATTCATTTGTTCATTCATTCATTCATTTTACAAGATAAGTATAGGCTGTTAAACACTGTCCTAGCTATTGTTTCCTTATTACCAAAGGAGCATAATAAACTCAACTTGCAGAGTAGTTAGGAGGATTCGAGATAAACTCCTGGTGTGGTACCTAGTAGTTATACGTTTGTGGAACTGACCTCATTGGAATGTAAGCCCCTGAGGACAGGGACTTGGTCTGTATTTGTTCACTTCCATATACCAGCCCCTGGGAGAGGCACTGGCACTCAATCCATATTTGAAGAAGGAAAGAGAGAAGGAAGGGAGGAGAGAGGGCAGGAGAGCAGAAAAAGGAGCAAGCCGGGGCACATCGAATGCCTGTCACCATTACCCTTAGCACATGGGATGACCTCCTCATCTGAGGAGTCCTAAGAACATAGGCACTTTAGCTCCAGTCCCTGGAACCACATCACTTCCTTTCTTCCTCAGCAGAGCTTCTAGAAACAGAGGCCTTTATGCCATTCAAGAGACTCCACATCAGCTCTAGACTAATCCTCGAAGCAGCTGAAGTTTCTCTTTGATGCTCTCCCACCTTCATCCTTCTCAGCTGCACCCCCGACAGGCCACCCCTGAGGGTGGGCCAGGGCCTTCTTACCACCCGCAGGCTGCTTACGGCCCCTCGCCTCTCAGTTAAAGTAGAGAGGGAGAAAAGAGAGCCAGGAACTCTCTACAAAGCTGGTCTCCTGGACACTCTCGGACACGAAGACAGTGGAATTAGCCGATGAACAGATTCTCACTGTGGTGTGAGTGATCACGGTCGCCTGGGCGCTACCCCTCCCAAGGGCACTTGCTCTGTAACAGGGCATGTGCTTGAAGCCAAAGCCAGCGAGTGTACAATGTTAGAACTAGAAGAGACCTTTATAGACCAGACTGGCCCTCTCTCCAATGGCAAATCTGCAGCCCTACAAACCCCTAGAAATTAACACAGAGACCCTAAATAAAATATCTCCTGTGAGCACATAAACCCCAATTTCCCTACACACCAGGCTATTTGCATTGACCTGCATTTTTTTTTTTTTTTAAGATTTATTTATTTATTTATCCCCCCCTTGCTGCTTGTGCTTGCTGTGTCCATTCACTGTGTGTTCTCTCCTTGTCTGCTTATCTCCCCCTTGCTGTGAGATCCTGCTGCATCAGCCCACCACGCCGCGCGGGCCGGCCCGCCCTCACAAGGAGGCCCCGGGAAGCGAACCCGGAGCCTCCCGCATGGTAAACGGGGGCTCTATCGATTGAGCCACACCCGCCTCCCTGACCTACATTTTTGTTTTGGCAAAGGCAAGCCAAGAAATGCACTCCTCTGTCTTACTGCCTTCTCAGCACCCTCAAACGTTGCCAAGCATTGTCCTATTATCACCTCTAATTTGACAAGAAGTAGTTTCCTGACACTTGGAGCTCTCCCAGGAAGTCACCCACACCACCAGAACCTTCAAACTGGGAAGCTGTGACACCAGCCTACCTGGGACATTAAACCAGCATCTTCCCCAGGCCCCCTCTTTCACACACACTTCTTTTGGATCGTTAGAGAAACAGAATTTTCCTTCCTGACCCGTGGGGAAGAAATCACTAGACTGGGGAAACAGCTACTTCCAAAGCTGTTTTTCTAACTAGGAAATCGAGGGTCTGTGTTTCCGGTGTCTTAGAAAGTGGGATTTAAAGGCAGGCCTTCTTTGCCCTGTGGCCCGAGAGTGAACTGAGGAATGTCCAGGTGCAGAGGCAGCCTGCAATGCACAGCTGACTCTACCTGGAGCGAGGTCAGATCACAGGTGAAGAGCACAATCCTCTAGAAGGCTGCCCTCACTTCAGACACCAGTCACAGGTTCGGGGACTCCCTGGCTACCCTCACTGCTGACCAAGTGGCTACAAATTCAAGGGCTCCCACCACCCCCACAGGTTCGATAATTCACTAGGGCAGGGGTTCTTAACCATTTTTGTTCCATGGACCCCTTTGCCAGTCAGGTGAAAACCAGGACCACTTCTCAGAACATAGTGAAGTGAAGGAAACGCCAGAGTTCAGCTAGAGAACAGAGAAAATAAAGATAATAAGTTGATTTTTTCAATTCAAGCTCACAACCCCCCTGAAATCTTTCCACATTTGCCTGATCGTATAAAGTTTGTGGTATTTCTGATTAGTTGCAATTTCTTTTCTTAAAAAAAAAAAAATGCACTCTTATGCCTAATTTTATAAATGTGTATTTTTGGTTTCAAGAGGGCCTCCAAATTACATAAGCTTCAGGCCCCACACAACCTGGATCCAGCCCTGTCCAGGAGTCGCCAAGGTAACAGTTTAAACCCATCAGAAATAAGTCAACCATGTAACGACAGCAATGACGTTCTCCCTGCCCCAATCCCAAACAGCTATTACATATAAGAAAGGCGATTTAGCACAGAGAAGCTTCGAGTTCATCATGTAATAGAGGGTTATACCCTCAAAGGAAGCATTCTCCCTTGGAGATGGATAATGCACATTAATCTGTAGGATTTCATACTTGGGGCCTCAGAAGGAAGGTAAGATCCAATATCAGTGAACTTTGTCTTGCATGCTGACAAGGTGGGGGTAGGACTGTACCCACAGAAGTGCCCCATTGTGTCTCCCTGAAAGAATGGCTCTGAGATCCAGGACTTCCCCTGTCTTCAATTAGAGGAAGGGAAGACTCACATCTCTGGAACAAATCTTCCTGCCCACTAGGCCCACTTATAAGAAATATGAATGTTTTTAATCTCTTGAGTCTACTTTGACATCCCATTTTTCTTTGACTTTCACTTTCTTCCTTTCTTTTAAGTTATTTTATGTAGAATGAAACATCAACCAAAAAATCAAATCAACACAGCAAGCATCTGCGAGTGGGAGGGCGGCCAGGCACTGGGAGGGAACAGAGATTTTTAAGGGGGTTTCCTTGCTTTGGTGGTGCCTCCTGAGCTGCTGACAGGGCCTGAAGGAGGCCCCACGTGACAAATGGCTTGCCCTGCCCTCTCTTTTTAAATGTTCACCAGTTTCTTTAGTAACTGCATTTAAAATTATTACAAATGAAAAAAGAACGTTTATGGTGGTTGTGTTTTTTTTTTTCAAATCCCCTGCCTCCTCTATAGTGGGGACCTCAAGTTCAGTTTCAGGGGGTGGAGGAGGGTACGACAGTAGCTGAAGCTGGTAAACCCTCGATTCTCCAATTTGGTCACCAAGGCACATTTTTCAGAATCACATGGGGGCTTCTTAAAATGCAGATTTCCAGGGATCCCCCCAAACCTTCTGAAGTGGGACCCAGAAACTGCATTTTTAAAAGGTGCCCAGGTGCCTCTCTTACCCAGAAGCTCCGAGACTGAACCAAGAGCACACACCCTAGAACAGGGCCATCCTTTCGTGGGGTGCAGTCCCAGGGTCTTAGGTCCCTTGGCCTTGGCACCACCCCCACCCCCATCATCTTAGGAGGCAGGAGAGTCCTCCAGTTTGCTGGGGACAGGCCCATGTTTACAGGATCTCAGTTGCTGGTGGCTCCCTGTAAGTCTCAGGGAGAATTGCAGGGCAGGAATCCACCCCCACAGCTCTGAGGCTTCTGGCCCCTGGCTGTTCATGTTATCTCTGTAGTCCCTGGGGCACCTGACTCTGCCAGAAGGTCCTACCTGGAGACTATGGCTCCACCCACCACTGCCAGCCTGGAGGAAGAACCACACCACAGTGCACAGGGCCAGTGATGCAACCGTGTATTATATTTAACTCCCTAAGGGATGAACTTTGATCAATGGGGGACAGCATTCAGGACACCGGATGCAGCAGATAAGTTCCCCTTCCATGCCTTCCTCCAGTCTGTCCCACAGACATCTAAACTTGGCCAGCTTAGGAACACCCTGTCCTATGGTTGCTTCTCATCCCCCTCTGCCTCCCTCTGGCTGCCCCGAGATTGCTCCATTATAAAGCATTAGCACTTGGGCTGTGCCTCTGGTACTGCTTTCTAGGGAAACCAGGCAAAGACGAAATACAGCAAATAGATGGATTATCTCATTTAACACCCATGACACCCACATAAGATGCCATTTATCCCAATTTTACAGAATGAAGAAACTTCCTAAGTAACATGGCTACGTAAACAATGCAGCCAGTATCCAAACCCAAGAAGCCCAACTCTAGAATTCACACTTCTAACTGCACCCATGAGTGCTATATCCCGAACACCCTCACTTATCTGGCCCTCCCTATGCCTTACTTCAGGCACATATTTTCTTTGGAAGAGAAAGCCAGATGGACCCCATTATTCATCCTCTCCCTTTTATAAAATAACTAAATTTGAAGATATTGACACTGTATTGCCCAGGCTCCCTTGCAGCTAGGTGTAGCCATGTGAATAAATTCTGACCATTGGCATACAAGAAGAAATGATGTGAACAGCTTCCAGATGGTGCCTCAAAGGGAAGGTGACTATTTTCCCTTTCTCTTAAAGGCTGGAATGCAGACATGGTCATTGGAACTAGAGCAGTTCAGACCATAAGACGGAAGTCAGCATTGAGAATGCAGCACAGTGAGATCAAAAGAGCACGGAACACCCAAAAAATCAGTAATGCCTCTATATACTTGTAATGAACAATTGGAAGAAGAAAGTAAAAAAAAATCCATTTACAATAGCAACAAAAAAATCAAATATCTAGGAATAAATCTAACCAAGGATATAAAGGACTTGTACACAGAAAACTATAAAATATTGCTAAAAGAAATCAAAGAATTAATTAATGGAAGGACATTCCATATTCATGAATTAGAACACTAAATATTGTTAAGATGTCAATTCTATCCAAAGAGATTTAAAGACTCAATGCAATCCCAATCAAAATTCTAACACCTTTCTTTGCAGAAATGGAAAAGCCAATCATCAAATTTATATGGAAGTATAAGGGGCCCTGAATAGCTAAACCCATCTTGAAAAAGAAGAACAAAGTTGGAGGATTCACACTTGCTAAACTTAAAATTTATTACGCAGTACTGGCACAAAGACACATCAATGGAATCAAATTGAGAGTTCAGAAATCAGCCCACACATTTCTGGCCAACTGAATTTATTGGGAAAGATCGGTATCTTCAACAAATGGTACTGGGAAAACTGGATATCCATATGCAAAAGAATGGAGGTATACACCATATGCATGAATCAAAGACCTAGATATAAGAGCCAAAATTATAAAACTCCTAGAAGAAAACAGAGGAAAGCATCTTCAGGACCTTGTGTTAAGCAATGATTGCTTAGACTTTACACCTGAAGCACAAGCAATAAAAAAATAAATAAAATAAAATAAATGGGACTTCATCAAAATTAAAAACTTTCATGCGTCAAAGGATCTTATCATTAAAGTAAAATGCCAACATACACAATGGGAGAAAATATTTGGAAACCACATATCTGATAAGTGTTTAATATCCAGAAAATATAAAGAAATTCTTCAACAACAAAAAGACAAACAACCCATTTAAAAATGGGCAAAAGACTTAAATAGACATTTCTCCAAAG
The DNA here is from genome assembly GCA_029593785.1 of Cabassous unicinctus. NCBI lineage: Eukaryota > Metazoa > Chordata > Mammalia > Cingulata > Chlamyphoridae > Cabassous > Cabassous unicinctus. Next base: position 6,705 of record JAQZBX010057385.1, read on the forward strand.
AAGATATACAAATGGCCAAAAAAGCACATGAAAAGATGCTACCATGATTAGCCATCAGGGAATCACAAATCAAAACCACAATGAGAAACCATTCCACACCCAATAGAATGGCTACTATTAAAAATACGGAAAACTACAAGTGTTAGAGAGGATGTGGAGAAAGGGGAATACTCATTCATTGTTGGTGGGAATGTAATATGATGCAGCTATTGTGGGAGACAGTTTAATAGTTCCTCAGAAAATTAAGTATAGAATTACCATGTGACCCAATAAGCCCACATCTAGGTAGATACCCCAAAGAACTGGAAGCAGGAACTCGAACAGAACTTGCACACCAATGTTCATAGAGGCATGATTCACAATTGCCAAAAGATGGAAGCAACCCAAGTGCCATCAACCGATGATTGGATAAACAGAATGCGGTATGAACATGCAATGGAATATTATTAAGCCATAAAAAGGAATGAAGTTCTGATACATGTGGCAACATGGATGAACCTTGAAGATAGCATGTTAAGTGAAATACGCCATACACAAAAGGAAAAATATTGTGTGATCTTACTGACCTTACTTATAGTGTCAGAATCTAGAATAAATGTTACTAGGGAATGGGGTAGGGATAGAAAATAGGGAGTTAATGCTTAAGTTGTACAGAGTTTATATTTGGGATGATAGAAATGTTTCAGTAATGGGTGGTGGTGATGGTAGCACAACATTGTGAACATAATTAGCAGCATTAAATTATATATTTGAATGTGGTTAAAAGGGGAGGTGATAGGTTTTATACATGTTATTAGAATAAAAAAATTTTTTTAAATCCATGGGACTACACAGCACAAACAGTGAACCCTAAGGTAAATCATGGACCATAGTTAATAGCACAATTATAAAAATGTACTTACATCAGTTGTAGCAAATGTATCACACCAATGCAAGGTGTTGCTAATAGGGAGGTATTTGGGAATCCTGTATTTTATGCATGATTTTTCTGTAACCCTACAACTTTTATAATTTAAAAAAAGAGCATGGAGCCACCATCGAGTTCCTGAACCACTTATGTTTGGAGTGTTATGTGAGAGAATCTTCTAGCTCGTTTAGTCCACTGTTTAGTCTTTGGTGCAGCACCCAATCTCGAGTCCTAATATACTTTCCTAGGCAGTATAGTTAGGAGCAGGGCTTTGGAGTTAAGACAGATCTGTGTTCAAATCCTGGCTCCACCTAGGAGGATGGCTCTCAGGCTTTGCTGGTAGTTGCAGCTTTCTAGACATTCCTGAGGGACAATTTCTTATTCATACCCTATACATCTGCAGCACAGTACAATAGCTGAGCCCAAGAACTCTGGGGCTAGACTGCTGGGCTCAAATCCTAGATCCATCATGTTCTAACTGTATGACCTTGGGCAGGTTACTCAACCTCTCTGTGTCTCAATTTCCCATAAGTAAAGTGAGGATGCTAATAGTGCCTCCTTCATAGTGTTTTGTGAAAGAAAGACCAGAGGTACCCACTATGAATTCAGAGTAGATAGAGTTTCTTAAGACTTAAAGATCTCAGGCACAGGATTTGGTATATGATAAGCATTCAAAAAAACATTGGCATCTTCTGTTGTTTCTCCTTCTTCTCCATCTCCTTCTCCTTCTTGTTATTATCACTATTTTTCCCATACTGAGCACAGAACCTGGTATATAAGAGGTATCAGTAAATGCTCTCAGAAGGATTGAGTGAATGGAGGTCTAAACCTAATTCTTTGCAGTGGGGAAAAAATTTGCAAAATCAAACCAAATACAATATGAGTTTTTTTTACCCAGATTGACCACCGTTTGAGATCACTGCCCATCAGTATCCATCAGGGAATACTGCAGATCTTTACAAGCATCCCTCAAGCTTCAAATTGTAGGTTTCAGAGTCATTTTCTCTAAATCCCCCAGGCTATGGTCCTCACTGACCTTGGCAATTAGCAGGGCTCTGATACAGCCCTGAGGGACTGTGCACAAGGCTCAACACTGGTCCAGGCAGCTTTCACTCTGCCTGTGGATCTCCTCTATTTGGTGAAACCACAAGAATCTGAGATTGTTATCATTCCCAAATGATGAGTGTAATTCTTACCAATCACAAAGCTCCCAGTAAGTCATCTCAATCCAGGTGCTAATTATGAACCATCCCTGGATAGTTCATAGAGCATGGGTTCTTAACTTTTTTTGTTCAGTAGACCCCTTTGCAGTCAGGTGAAAACCACGGATCCCTTACTAAGTCCACACTATACTGTGTATTATTTAATAAATATATCACAGCCGCACCAACACATCCCCACAAGAATAATGTGTTTTGTTTTGTTTTGTTTTGTTTTGTTTTTTATTTCAATTCAAGCTCACGGACCCCTGGTTAAGAACCCCTGTCATAGAGGCTGATGCCACACAGACAGGACTGTCCAGAACTAACCCTGTGAGGCACAGCTTCATACAGAAAGAGCGAGGGAGTTGGACTGCCTGGGTTTGAGGTTTAAATTCTGGCTCCATTGCTAATTATATGCTCAGGTTTCTTTCTCTCTCTGAAACTCAGTTTCCTCATCTGTGAAATAGATGTAATGATGGTATCTACCTCACAGGTGGTTTAAGAAATAAATGAAAGAGTTCATGTGAAAAGCTTTCAACGGCGCCTGGCACATAGTAGGCCTGCAATGAATTATTACTATTTTTTTATATTTTGGTCTGGGGCACACAGGTAGAAGCCACGGTCCTGCATCCGTGCCTGACGCCAACCAGCACCCCCCAGCCCAGCGCCCCTCCTGGCGCCGCCATCGTGATTCTGCGCGGACAGGTCACCACTGGGGACACCTCCCCAGCTCTCACCTCCTACCTCAAGTATGCCCCTCTATGCTTTTAAATGAAAAGCAAATCGGAAAGAAATAATTCAAAATATTTGGTAAGTAAAATTTAAAGGAACAGTCTAAACCCAGCCTGCCCAGGGTTGCTTTTCTCTTTTTTCCCCTCAGAGAGGTGAGGGCAGATCAGCCTGGAGGAGAGCACTTTACCAGGCAAGCCTCTCCCTTGGGGGCAGGTGCGCAGGTGGAGGGCGCCAGGGCGGAGCGGGAGGCACCGCCAGGCCAGAGCTCAGCCGCTCAGCCCGCAGCGTTTCTAAAGAAGCCCAGAGTTGAGCTCAGGGTTTGGCCCAGACGCCCAGGAACACTGCTCCCGCCTGTGGCTGCGAGCAGGATGTATAAAGCAGGGAAACACTGCCACCTGTTGATCATCCGGAAGGCCTGCTTTATCCCAAATTTCCACGTTCATGCACACAGCTCGCCTTTTACTGGTGCTGAATATTTAGAAAAGAAAACCCATATCTTCGTCTTTGCCCAATGTGTCAATTTTTTACATAAACATTGAGTAAATAGGTTTAAAATTTGCCCGAATATCAGGTCTCTATTCTCCGTCACCCTATTTATTTGAATACGTCTGTTTCATATACACACACACATACGCATACACATACACATACACATACACATATACATGAACGTTATGTAGGGTCAAAGGAGCAAAGGACTCGTGCACTTCAAGTCCAGAGTCCTGGGCTCCGACCTTGCGTGACCACGAAGGAGCTGTGGGACCCGGCAAATCCCTTGCCTCTCAGGCCTCTGCCTCCTCAACTCTAAAATGATCACTGGGTGGGGGTCCTTCCAGCTCCAACCCTGTATGGTGCTGGGTACCTAACAACACGCCATGGCAAGACAGCAGGAATAGGTTTTCTGAACAAGCACACCGTCAAAAATTATAACCTAAAAGTCCTCTTTTAAGAAAAGAGGAAAAGTGCTCTTTATCACCTTCCCCGGTGCATTGCCACACCGCAATGATTGTGATTAGAAGGGCGTCAAGCACAAGAGTCACCAGGAAATGGCCCTTCCCCATCCTCCCCACCTTTCTCGGGTCAGTTCCTCTCACCCTTTCAAACAGTGGGAGGGCTGTGAGCAGACCACCCCTGGCTGCTGCTGCTCTAGGAGCCCAGATACCCTGACAGAGGCAGGAGCGGCTGGAAGACCCCTGGCGCCCACCAGCAGGGAGGCCCTAGGAGTCGGCCGCCTTTGACTGGCTGCAAGCACAATCCACTCCTCCTGGCCCTGAAGTTGGGAGGGTTTGGGGCACCGTCTCACACCTGGTGAAGCAGGGGCTTGCAGGCTGGACTGTCAGCCACAGACATGGAAGAGCTATGGCGAGTCACAGGTACGTTTACCATCCTGATTATAGTTACATTTTAAAATAAAAATATAACTTAAAATTTGCTAAAATAAGAAAGTCAATTGGAAACTACACTAATAAAAAAGAACCTTATACTGCAAAAATTACAAAATAGTAGTACCCCTGTTAAACACAAGTTTTGTTGTGTTTTGTTTTTAAATCATGCTTACTCATTTCACCTCATTCACTCTCAGATGTGCTAGCTCAGAATTGGGCTTAGGAATTCGCTGCCTCAGTCTCCAGTGTTCACAGTCTGCTTAGAATGACTTGCCAGCTACACTCTCCAACAGCAAATCTCTTTCCTCAGTGAAGGCGCATTCGGTGATGACCTGTGAATTTGAGGCATATTCCCCATGGAGGCATTTCTGCCTGGTCTCTCCAAGCCCCTGTTGAGCCCCTCCTGCAGCCCCCAAAGCAGTGGTGTGTTGTTAAATGTTCAGCAACCAGCTTGGGGGTGGGGGTGGGGGGTGGCAGGAAGTCCTGGTGTGTGCAGTGTTGGCCAGATTCTATGGTGTAAGTACTCCTTCTGGGGCCAATTTCAAGCTACCCATCTGATGTCCACTAGCACAGAGCTGGAAAGAGGTGTCCTCACCTTCAACATTGGTGGGTGGATTCTAAAAGGCACACACGCTTTTCCCACATTTGTTTATACAACACATAAAGTGCCCTTAATTTAAAAGGGGAAATGTTAGATTGTATCCATGGTAGCAGAATTTTTTTTTTTATTTAAATCCATAGAACTACACTACACAGTGAATCCTAAGTTAAACCATGGTCTTTAATTAATAGTTCAATTATAAAAATGTGCTGTCTTCAATTGCAGCACATGTTCCACACCAATGCAAGGTGATGTTGTGATGTGTGGGGATCCTGTATTTTATGCATGATTGTTCTGTAAACCCACAACTTATCTAATAAAGAAAAAAATGTGGTTCATGCTGTGAGACTTATTATTTTAATAATCTGTGACAAAGTTGATACACAGCTGTTTTTTTCACCCACACACCCCTTCACTACTCTGAGAAAGCCTTGGGAGCGTCTCTGCTGCTCCTGCTGACTGCAATAAAAAACAGCATGAGAGTAGGGAGAATAACATATTTTACACTCAAAATGATGAAAGTGCAACAAGGAGGAGAGTCTGGGAAGGAAGACTAGACAGAAGTAAATATGATATGTGCAGACAAGGCTGAAAAAGTTGCTGGGGGCAGCAGTACATGTCACACTGAAATCTCTCAGCAGGCTGAAAACGATGCTGAATTCATAGCCACACGAGAGGGAGTGAGTGTGAGCCACCCTCAGCAACCCTCAGGTGACTTGTGAGAGTCCACCATTTCAGGAAAATAAAAATATGAAGAAGCTGAAGAAGAGTTCCAGGGAATCCAGGAAAAGTTTAAAATCAAGATCATTCAGATCCAACTAAGGGGGCACCTAGAGCAGATTGGGGATTTTGCTCAAGTCTTTTACATGCCATTGAAGCTTATTTTGTCAAAACCTATAAAACTGTGCAGTGCAAACTGTAAACCATTATATAAACTATTGACCATGGTTAGTAACAACATTTCACTATTTGTCAATTTTAACAAATGTAGCATGTGTATGTAAGATGTTGTCGATAGGTGAAAATGTGAGAAGGGGAGAGGATGGGGTATATCAGAATCCCCTACATTTTCCATAACTTAAAGCTTCTTTGAAAATAAAGTTTAAAAAAATGAGACACTGGGAGAACATACAGAAGAAATTGTACACATACATAAAAGATAACAGATCTTACGGTGATGAAAGGCACAATGCAAGAAATTTTGGGGGGCTTTTTTTTTTTAGATTTATTTGTTTATTTATTCATTTCATAGTGTGACACCCAGAGGCATCATGTGAACAATTTGAAGTGACGGTAGACGTTTTCATCTTTAGACAAAGCAAAGTAATTATTGAGAAGATTAAGCAGAAATTTCTCCAGCAATGTGTCATTAAATGACCGTATATGGGTTCCATACACTTTATTTGCTTGTTTTTGCTCATTTAAGAAAGAAAAAGTATTCCCCCTATATGGTATGCATGACTGGTCTTTAAAACTTGAAATTACAAAAAAAAGAAAAGTAGTATTCCCTTCTCCTCATATCCAACTCCCAATCCTTTCCCATCACCTCCACATAGGCAAACACTCCAATGTTTTTCATGAGGATATTTTTGCTTATCTGCACTCCTAGAAAATTTATGCTCTTATTTTAATTTATGTCTGTGTGTGGCAGCACATTCTGGAGCTCGTTCTCTTTCTTACTTGTTTCGGTGAGCATTATGTTTTCCAGATACATCCAAGCTGTTAACTGGGACGGATCTAACTCCTACAAAATTCCCCACGCTGCTCCCCAATCACATTTTACTCCTCTGCTCTCCTTGTAAGAGTCTCTGAGTTTGTTTTCAACTCCTTGCCACTGCAAGCAATACTGTAACGAGCAAGCTCCATATGACTCTGGTGAGAGTTTCTTTGGGGCAAGCACTCAGGAGAGAATTGGTGAGTCCGAGGGATGCATATACTGCATTTTTCTAAGCAGGGCCAGATTGCCATCTTCTGGAAGGTTGAAGCAGCCCCCCTCCCCCCTGTAGAAGCCATAAGTGTTGCTACATCCTCACAAACACCTGGCATTATCCAACTTCATATTTTTGCCAGGATAATAGGTAATAAAGTAATATCTCATTGTTGTTTTAATCTACATTGTCTGGATTACTAATTATTTTAAGCATCTCTTCATATGCATGTTAGCTTTTGGGATGGTTATATATTGTCTGTCCCAATTCTTTGCCCATTTTTCCATCAGAGTTTCTGTCTTTTATTTTCCATTTGCAAGAGGTTCTTGGATAGCCTAAATATTAATCTCAGGTCTAGTTTAGGCGTTGTGAATATATTCTCCCTTCTTGTCATCTGTCTATTTACTTTGTACTTGGTATTTTTCACTGAACAGAAATACTTAATTTTAATTTAATCCCACAGTTCAAGAACTTCTTCCAAAAGCATTTTCAATATGGGTAGTTTTGTGGAAAAACTTCTGAAGGTTTATACACCTGAGAATATTTTTATTATGTCCTTATCTTTAATTAACATATTGGCTGGAAATAAAATTATTGGTTCAAAATTATTTCCTTTACGTACTCTTAAAAAATACTATTCCATAGTCTTCTTGCATTCAGTGTTAATGTTGAGAAGTCTGTTGTCAATGTGATTCTTGTCTTTGTATGGGAGATCAAGAATGTCCTCTTTTTGTTTTTGTTTTTGTTAAATATATTTTTAATTTTTATTTTTTTAAAAAGATACTTAGATTACACAAATGTCACATAAAAAATATAGAGGATTCCCATATGCCCCGCTCCCCACACCGCCCACATTTTCCCACATTAACAACATCCTTCATTAGTGAGGTACATTTATTGCAATGGATGAATACATTTTGGAGCATTGCCACTAAGCGTGTGTTAAAGCTTACATTGTAGTTTACACTCTCTCCCACCCAATTTTGTAGGTTATGGCAAGATGTATAATGGCCTGTATCTGTCATAGCAATGTCATTCAGGACAATTCTCAAGTCCCAAAAATTTCCCCGTATTACACCTGTTTTTCCCTCTCCCTGCCCTCAGAACCTCCAGTGGCCACTGCCTCCACATCACTGATATAATTTCTCCCATTGCTAGAATCACAATAAGTCTATAGTAGGATATCAGTAAGTCTACTTTAGTCCATAGTTCATTCCCCAATCCTGAGGATTCTGGGATGGTGATGTCCACTCCACCTCTATTGAGAGGGAGCTGCAATACCATGGGGCCCATGGATGGGATTCTCTTGCTTGCAGTTGTAGACTCTCTCAGTTCCTTGGTATGGTAGTTGTCCATTATCACCTCCTTGTTAGTTGTCCTGGGTGAGACCAATGAACTGGAGAGTAGGTGTTGCAACTCAGTTGAGATTCAGGGCCCAGCTGGCACATGGACAGCCCAAAGCTTTACCAACTCTAGTACTAGTTATAGGTTCCAACAGAAGGACAGAAGAGCCATGTGTAGGGAAACCACAACTGAGTCCAACTCTGTCACACTGGGGAGCATAAATTCCAAAGTAGTGCCCACTGGCCAGGCACCAAACTCCTGAGCTATCTGCCCTGACTATAGTGTCTGGATGTCTCCAGAGCCTTCAGGAGCTCCACTATTTGGAGTAGTATCTACTTCGGCAGTCAGTGAGATCCTGCTAAGACATGCATAAGTGTAACCTCTGGAATGACCTCCCAACTCACTTTGAAGTCTCTTAGCCATGAGTTCATAAACTCATTTGTCTTTGCCTCTTCCCCTTTTTGGTCAAGGTCTTTTTCCAGTTGCATTGCTAGTTGGTGCTTGGTAGTAATCCCTCGGTGCCAGGGATGCTTATCCCCAGGAGTCATGCCCCACACTAGGGGAAGGTAGTGTATTTATATGCTGAGTTCGGCTTAGAGAGAGGCCACATTTGAGCAACAAGGAGGCTCCCAGGAGGCAACTCTTAGGCACTCTGTAATACTAGGCTAAGTTTCAATTTCAAGAGTAAAGGTTCATAAGCACAGTCATCAATATCAAGGGCCTGTCAATGGACCATACTCCTTCACTAGTCATTGCCCCTGTACTCAAGGGATTCTTGCTGATTCATTAGAGAATGTAGCAGAACTCTGCAGGATTGGAATTTAATATTCCTTCGGTTATTGTGTGAATCTCCACCCACCGTGATGATGCCCCATGAACATTTGAACATTTTTAAGTTTTACTTTAATGTTTCACAGTGTGGGTAGTGGCATGGTGGCAACTGCTGCTGCTGCTGCTGCTGCTTTTTCTTCTCCTCATCCTTCTCCCCAACCTTCTTCTTCTTATTCAGTCTTTCCTGCTTGGCACACTAGGGGTTGTATCATTTTTTTGTAACTGGAAAATTAGCTCCATTATTTCTTCAGATACTGCTTTCTCTCATTTTTACTTTTCTATCTTTCTAGGACTCTAATAATGCTAATGTAAACATTTCTCTATCATCCCTCTTAGCTTTTAAAAATATTTTTTTCTTTTCATGTTACCCATTTTTTGCTGCATTCTGAGAGAGTTTCTCAAGCTGATCTTCCAACTTACTAATTGTTCTTTAGCTATATCCATTCTAACAGTTACCCCATCTATTGTGTTATTTATTTCACTGGTTATATTTTTCTTACCTAATATTTTCACTTGGTTCTCTTGTGTGATTTTTTATTCTTGTTAATATCTTCCCTTCTTTCTTTAGGTATATTTATAATGCTTATTTTAAATTTGTGGTCCATTTGTTCAAATACTTCTGCTATAGATGGTATATGCTGCCCCATTTGTTTGTTCATTTGTTTGGTAATGGTATTTCTCTAGTCATTTGGCTTGTGAGCTTATGTTCCTCTCTGCTCTTCAACTTACAATATTTTCTACTCTATTTGTTAATGCGGATCAGGAAAGGGCCAAAGGCACAGCTCCAGTGAATTTAAGAGAGGAGGGGATGATCCCATGGGGGGAAAGCCCCAGCCTCCACTGAATCACTATTAGGTCCTCTGGGATATTGGCCTTCCTCCAGGCACTTCCTCTGGTCAGAGTTTCATCTTTAAACCCTGAGGATAAAGAGAGGAGGTAGTCTCCTGGAGTGCAATCCACCATCCTGGGGCGGGTGGTGGGGATGGGGGAGCGGGGTATGGAAAGGGAGGAGGTAAGAGAGTGTCTCTTGGAAATTAGCTGTTCAGTTCACACCCATTTTCGTCAATTCTTCCCCTTACCAAGATTTTGTGCTGCCATGAATTTGCCCTTTAGACACCCGCACCGATAGTCCAGGTGACTGACACAGAGTTCTGCATCAAAAGGCATGCAGAGTCATGAGTCTACTCCAGGGAGACACTAGGACTGCCCTTAAAAGACTTTTCTCCAGCCTCTATTCACTGCTGCTTCTGGGTCTGTTCACCCTAGGCTACAACCAGCCCCTCCACATACGACAATTCAAGGCAACCTTCTCAGCGGTTTATTGCATTTTATTGTTTGTTTCTGTCATTGTTGTTTTTGTTTATTCATTTTCCAAAATGCACATTTCCCTCTTGCTTCTATGTTTCTCCAGTGTTGATTAGCAAGCAGCCTGATCCCGTTTACCATCTTGGTAGGAACCTAACATATAAATGTTTAATAAATGTTTGTGGTTAATTAGAGAGGCTAACAAAGGAGGTTTTTTTTTTTTTATTTTTAACAGGAAAGGTTTTTTAACTGGTTGCAAGGCTTAGGTGTATCCCTGACAGAAGGGGATAAGAAAGAGAAAGGAACGGATTTTTTATTGTGTGCCAACTAAATGCCAGGCACTTGCTAAGTGTTGGGTGAGTATGAAATCTACTTCCCAAGACTTGTTTTATTTCTTCATTTCTCTAAATCAGATAAGCTGCTCTGGGCCTGGCTAGTGGAAAAGGTCAATCTCAGGGATGGAGGGAGTTTGCTCTCTTGGGTCATGCAAATGTCGCAGGAAGATGTCTTATGCAGCCTAGAACATTCTGGAAAGGCTATCTACGGTTTAGTTTCCAATGGATTCTGTTGGAGGACCCTCTGTGCAGCCCTTGGAGACAGGCAGCTCTGCTGCTTCTGTGCCAGGTAGGAGCCCAAGGGTTTTTCTCTGAGATTTCCAAAAGAGTTCCATAAAATACAACCTCCCTCTCCCCAAATGCACACACCACCTCCTGGGAGGCCAAATGGAAGTGGGATGAGACCAACACTCAAACACATTCCAGAATCCATCTCCACTGATCATCTCTGGGTCTTAGGGAATTTCTCTACGTGCCCCCTTATCAAATCAGGGCCACTTTCATCTCCTTAACTCCAAACTTTGCCTCTATCCCCTCTCTGCTAGGGCCATCCAGCCTGCTCTTCCTAAATGAATTTGAAACAAAAAAGCTTTTCTCTCCCTTTCTAGGATGAGTTTAAGGACAACTCAGACTTTAAAAACATGACACCACTCTTTGTAAGGATGAAGCTGAGGAAAGGTTATAGCTATATATA
>JAQZBX010057386.1:0-17974 GCA_029593785.1 Cabassous unicinctus
AAAAAAAAGAATCAAATTGACTCAAGCATTCATCTCATTCAGGTTTCCAATATTTTTTTTTTTTCTTCACTAGAATATTTTCATTATTTTAATAAGTCTACCTCTACGGAATGATCAGTGTATTATACCAGCTCTCAGATTTTAAAAGAAAAGAATTCTGCACCTTATGGTCTCCTCGTAAGACAGAGGAGCTGAGGCCATGTTCTAGGCCCCACCCTCAGCTCCTTTTAAAGCTTTCTCAAGGCTGTCAGGCACCATCATCTTAAGCTTCCAGCACAGCATGTAATCTCCACCTGAATGTTTGAAGGAAAATTTCAAATAAATCATTGAGAAACATTGTACCTGGTCATTTTCTTGCCAGCGTAAACCAGCTTTCACTCCATTAAGGGAAATTCTGATTCAAAAGCTCTTTAAATGCTTAATCAGTAATAGTGAACTCTACTAGTTAAATTGGATTTGGATTTACTTCACAGTGTATGTGTGGGTTTGTGGGTAAAAACTTGAGCTCACTGGGAATTTTACTATGTTCCCAGAGTCTATCAAATCAAAATTTGTAGAAGAGAATCATACTCAGGATTGAAAAGACCCTTAGTCATCTGATCTTACCCCTCTTTAAATGTGTGCCTCTCTTCTATTGTAACCTGCCAAATAGCAGTTTATCCTATGAATGGAGTTCACCCTATTGGTAAGAATTCACTCCCAAGGTTATTATTAGAGCACTCTGTAAAAAAGTTTTTTCTTAGGATACACTAAAAGCTTTTGCCCTGTGGCTTCTGCCCTCTGGTTTAACTCTACCTTTCCATGGGGCCACACAGAACAAATCCAGAGCTTCTTTGATGTGTCATTTCTCCAACTGCTAAAAGATAGAAATCAAGAATAGGTTCTTATATTCACCTGGTTGGTAAGTAGCCTTAAAATTATTTTGAGGAAATTTGCTTTCTAGTGAGAAAACAGTTCATCTATTCCTGGGTGATAAAAAAAAAATGTTAACTTTCATCAACTCTTAGGGAAAATTCTTAGCTTTCCATGTGCCAGAAAGTTTAAAATGAACTGTTTGCAAACACATCATGCTAAATACATCAAATTATTTAAATTTTTTATTATGACAATTGACATATATTAAGTGAAAGAAATGACAGAAGGAGTATAATAAAACATTTTTAAAGAAAAAGTTACACAATTAGGCCAATAGCTATAAAATGGCTTTAGGCCTGGCTTATAACACCAAGAGTTCTGATCAGACTATAGTGAGACAACATTGAACATTTCATTAACAAAAATATTGGCACCAGCTGCAACATATTGATTTTCACTCACAAGGAATATTGTATTTAAACAACTGTGCATTGCAATTCTAACACGCTAGGTGTTCATACACTGCAGTCAACCTCTGAAGCTTTGAAGCTACCAGGAATTCCCATATTTTTTTAATGCACAAAATTTACTTTATGTATTATCGGAACCACATTTCCAGTTTTCAAATCTTCCCCCCCTCACACATGCAGTTCGTTAGCATATGGCAGAGACCACTCCAGCTTCCCCCTTTTGACTATCAGCATGGTCCTGATAACTCAAGAGTAAAAGATTCTGGCATCTTACAAGGTCAAGTTTTATGCTAATCTTGGAGCTTTTGCTTTAAATCTTATTTCCTAGAAACAAAATAAAGTAATTCGAAGAACCTATTCCAGAAATATATTTTTTTATGCATAGGAAAATAAAGCATTTCATGTAAGTGTGTCTGAAAATCCATGAGGTGTTCTGATTAAACACGTCCTGAATCCCAGCTACATACCATCTACAAATTCTTATCTGGAATTTGAATTCTTCACCTGGAAATTGATGATCCCCAGGCTTCACCTCTGAACTGGTGAGGATAACAAAGAAACTGACATACCACATTAGTTGACAACAGCTGAAGGTAATTTAGATTAGCTAACAACAGCTGAAGGTAGTTTAGATAGAACTATGACACACTTAGATGAATTTAATCCTCATATACTTGAGCTACAAAGGTGAGAAATTAGAATAGTAAAATTAACAGATGGCAAAAGTACTGACTGGCGTTTAAACAAAGGTCTCCTTAATATAATCTATGGTTAAAAAAAAAAAAAGTGCCATTTAAAATACTGCTAGAATCAGCAGCTCTATAGAATTTCAGTATACTTTTTATCAAATAAGGAGGAAATTGAAATTTGAATCTGATTTCCCTTCATGCCATGCTTCCAGCAGACAAATATTCCTGTGTAATTATGTCTACTGAATAAAAAGTACCACACTGAGTAATTCCAGCTTTTCTTTCTTTTATAGATTAACCCTCTCCCTCCCCCCACATCAGCACAGAACATTATCTTCCAATGTTGTACACAAAACCTTGTGGCAGATTTGGGCAAGCTACGATTCAAATACCATTATCAAAAAGTTACTTTGATAAGAGAAAACACCAGACCAACATTTAAATACCCTAATAAGCATCACGAAAAACACGCATCCTATGATGCTGTTACTGTGCCAAATTTGGGCTATTATAGCTGCTCTGATCCTGAAAATCCATGTACACAAATATAAACTAGAGCTGTGTTTGTGTGTGTATGTGTATGTATGTATCTGTGTATGTGTGTATATATATGTATGTAATACATACATACATACATATCTATACATACACACAATTTTCATGCAGTGATCTCTAAGCATTGGGGACAGGAGTTAACCTAATTTCAAGGCTTGTCCATAAAGCAGTACTGACATGCACAAACTCTGCTAACAGGTAAGAGAATGAAAAAGACCATGGCACAAAATTTTGAATAATTTTAGGTTTAATTACATAATATACCTGTAGATGTTCTAGCATAAACACAATTGTAAAAATCTACATCCTATTTCAGGGGTATTTTCCCACCTCCCATCCCTTAAAAGCTGTACAGTTATTAAAAAATGTGACTCTCAAGCAAAATAAACTTTTTTTTTTCAACATACAAAATAAGTTAAACGATTCAGGTCTTGAGCCATAAAGTTCCCCAACGACTGTGGTCTGGCTGTCCATAGTGTGACATGCAGCTTCTGGTCTATAACCAGAACTCAATAAATACAGATCAAACAAAACCCCAAAACACTTAAATTAAATTTCTTTAGAAAGTGATGAAAGTCAAGAAAATACATAGTTAGGGTTAACAATTCCATTCTCAACTTACATCATCCAGTGGCAAAAAGAACAAGGCAGGTTTATTCAGTCCTTAGTGCATTTTCCAGCTTGTACCGGTTTGGCAAAAATACAAGTGTAGTTCCTTTAAAAATGTTTTTTTTTTTTTTCTCATTCAAAATGTCTAAGAAGCTTAATTAATAGATTTCTACACACCTAATAATTTGTTATGCCCACTCATATAGGCATATTTTAAACTTATTAAAATGAAATAGCATCTTCATTTACTGAAATCACAAGTGCCAGAATTGGTTTACAGCATTCCCCCAAGTGAAGTGGTATAAAATAAAATGAGAAAAAGAAAAATTGAGCTTATATGACCCAAATAAGGGAAAAATCCTAATGGGATCCTATTCGTTCTAATCAATTTCTGAGGGTTTGTATGAATAAAAAAGTGTTGAGTGTGCAATCTAAAGCAGTTACATACAAAGTCACTATATTTTTGCTTCTAAAAACTATTTGCTGTTGGGGAATGACTCATCAATATGTATTTTATAGTTACTTAGCAATTCTTGGCACTAGAAAAATGTTCAATGATAAGTTGGAGTGAAATATTTTGAAACAAATTAAGTGTATATAGTTTAAAATGATAGCATTTTAGGTCTCATCTTTTAGGATTGGTATAAAAACAACAAAGAAAATCAGCAGTTAGCTTGCCACTTCTAAGATAGGTTGGAATAGGAATGGATTTTTTTCTAAGAAAGTTTAATAATGGATCATATTAAATGGGGTAGGTCGATTATACCAGATATGCAGTCTTAGCATTCTCTGCTTTTTGGAGAACCAGGAATATATTTTGAGAATGCCAAACCAAGAAGAGTAATTTCACTATTTTTCTCTAGACTTTCTGTAAATAAATGATGTTCACAATATCTTATCAGTTGCAATGTCAAATAATGAATTCAAGGAATTCATTTTTACTTATAAAGTATGTGTGTGTGTGTATTCATTCCATTAAAAAAAAAAGATCTGGGTCTTGGAACATTTGTTCAAAATTAACTAGATTCTATAAATGTGAGACAACACCTTGAGATCTGGACCTATTCCACTGTGTTGGTGAAGAACAGAATTTAAAATTTCTTCCAAATAGTAAGCTGGTAGGCTCATTAGGTTCTTTACAGCTGTATGGTAGAGCAAACTAGGAAATGGTTAACATCTCTTATGCTCACAAACATAAACTGAAAAGGCATTTCTTGTGACAAAGGAAATTCCATCAATTCCACTTAAAAATAGCTGACATCTCTCCATCATTTAAACTCTAAATAGCAAGGTTCTCGTTTATCTTAATGTATGTTCTTTGCTCAAATGTATATTATGGGGGATTATATCAACCAAAAAGTGAAAACTGGATGGATATTATCTATCCTTTTATAATTCATTTGTTTGGAAATATTCTTCTCCACAATTTCTTTAACATTCAAAGTCCTTGATACTTTGGCAGGTAACATGCTTTTCTTTTCTTTTTAATAAGGTTATCAGTAGACATGAATATGTTCTAAATGAAATTGCTGTTTACTCTCTGAACTTTCAACCTTGACCAATTGGAAAGGGAAGTGTCACAGAAACCCATATATCTCTATATATTAGGTGTATTCTTGAAAATACCTCTGCCATCATTTTGCAGTAATGTGCCAACAATGGAAAATGTTTTACAGTAAACACTATTTTATTAGCACAAGTCTGGAAAACCAAAAAGTATATTTACAGTCTGAGTCTTTTTCATGTTTCATTTTAATTCAAAGCTTCTGCTTTCTGAAAACTTAGCTTGTGTCAAACTTTTACAGAAATTGCACACTAAATATTCTGAATACTAAACTATAGCTCCCCTTAATACTTTTGCTATAGACTGGAGTTTGATATTGGGGTATAACATATTTTTTAAAAAAGAGAGGTTAAAGTAGTAAAGGGCTCTAGGATGTAGCAGCATTTGAGAACTTAAATCCATAGTTAGTGCTCCAGATGGCCTAAACTCTAGACGAACTGCTGCTTTCCTATGCTTTTTCCAGTTCCTAGTGACTGTGCTATGTATTTGGATACAGAACATTTACTTTTTTCTAAGTTTTCTGTTTTTAAACTTCTTCAAAGCACAGAGTTAATATTTCAGTGAACACAGACTCTTTGGGGGACAGAATCTACAGCAGAACTTCTTTTAAACTGATAAAAATCTAATCACCTATAATCAATATATCTGCATAATAATTTATAAGTTATCAGCTGCTTGGATCACATTCTTGGTAGATGAACCACAGGTATCTGGCTGAATCAGAATGTAAGATTAGAAGGGATACACTATCAAGTTCACAAACACTTTTTCAAGTTTAGTAAATATCAGGCAGCAAAAGTGGTATCATAACCCATGTCAGTGGGACATTTGCTAAATGGAATAGTCTTCACTATGATAAAAATTACTTTTAGTTCTCTATAGCAAAAGGGTAAAAAGAATTCCTTACTTCACTTCAGGCATCCTGTTAAAATCATCTACTTATTTAATACTTCTTCTGATCACTTGCTTAACTGAGGAGTAGAACTAATAGGTGGAAGAAGGAGCTGGTGTGTCGAGGTAGACACAGGACACCTGGGAGAATCTCTATACTAGTGGCTTTACCTGGCTGCAGGACTAAAACGGCAGAGGGAGATGGGGTAGCAGCAAAGGGCATCTGCACATTCTAACCACTTACCTTGGACTAACAGGAACCCTTCTATTCCTACCTGCTCTAAATACTTAAAAAGGATAAAATTCTTAACTGACTTTCAAATAAATGAAACAAGGGAAAAGGAGGTTTTGTAAGTGAAACAAGGGAAAAGGTTTGGTAAGTGAATGTGGCTCCTTATATAGCTCGGTTTTCCTGTCTCTATGAGCATAAGCCCTTCCCTCCCTTCCAATGGAACATTGTATCAAAATAAAAATCAGAACTTTTTTGGAACCACATGCTATTGGTGCATCCTATTTTTAGGCTGCTTTCATTATTTTATTTTTTGTACAGATACATATACATTGCTAGAATCAAAGCAAAAGTATTTATGGGCAGATACTACAGAAATAAAGTGAAACAAAACAGAAAACAAAAGAACCAACATCAACTGAAAAACAACAGCTATAAACTTTCAAGGCCAAAAGATTTAAGAGGCAACACCTGTTGAGGAAGGAAAAGGAGTATAAGGTTTAGAGGAGAGGTATTTAAAATGCAAGTCTAATACCAGTTCTTTAGTAATAAAAAAGAGAAGTGCTTTACTGTACACTGAATAGCATATATAATGCTTAATTTGGGAAGAAAAATCAATGAAGTTCCTTGGACCAGCAGCAGATACCGTGTGTCCAATGCTGGCAATAGACACTGCACTAGAACAGAAAAACCCAAATCCCAGGGCAAAAGTATTAACAGAAGTAATGGCTGAAGGTTTCAGAATTTGACAGGTAAGGTTTAATCACAAGTGCTACGCTTTGTACAATGTTATGGCTCTGCCTGAAATTTTACAGCTCTAACAGAAACTAAATAAAACAAAGTTCATGTTTTAGTGTCGATTACACATCAGATATTTAGTTAGTTACAAGCCCTCTTTTTCTTAAACAAAGGGCTTATCTTTCTTTAAATTGTTAAGATGTTTGAAATGGATGTCATGCCTATTCATTTAAGTATATTGGTGGTTCTCATTCAACTCTGTTGGTCATGTGACTATTGATGAATTTTAATAGAAGTCTATTGGCCAAAGGCCAAAACTACATTCAAAATCTGCTAATATATCCAGGCAGATAGGAAATTCCAGCACACACACATACACACACACATACATGCTAAAACTCAAACTAAAAACCTCCCAAAGGAACTGCTTTGTTTGTAGACTTCAATTTGAAGTAGATACTAAAGGCAAGAATAGACCAGTTAAAATTCACCTGAAAATCCCTTCCCCATCTTCAAGTGTGCTAAAATACTACTGTCAGCTTAGCATCTCTTTATATATGTTATGTGTAGATGTATTTCTTTCAAGATGACAGTTCCAGATATTTAAACATCAAGTGGCCAGAAGACAAGTTATACACCATCTGCAAAGCTTACAGTCTACTTGGGCCTTAGGAAAGACCACACTTATTTTACTAATAAATCTCCATCAGACATTGCATATTAGAGGCCACCTCATTACCACTGCATAAAGCTGTTTTTAAAAATCTGTTGCTAGCACAATCTAGTTGTCAAGCTTCATTATACATTTACTGTACAAACACTTTTCAGATGATTTAAAAAAACAGACAAACAAACAAAAAAACCCCAACAACAAAACAAGAAACTCTGCTACAACAGAAACTTAGGTTAGAGTTCTTTATGATGATACTTTCTCAGTCTCTTCTTTATTAAGTGTGGTTATCTCCAATAGTAAACAGGTTGATTTCATGAAGGCTGTTACTAAATGATTTATGTATGATGTTATCTACAATTCACAAATTGTAACAATACAGACTTGGACTTTTTAAAACAGTCTGTTAATCATCATCTATGCCATGAATGTTTAAATATAATATATATTTAATACGAAAAAGCTAAAGCACAAGTGCTTTCTCCCACCCTAAATTCTGTTTTGGGCCCTCACAGATTCGGAATGCATTCTTATCCACCCTTTTCCACAAAAGTCAGGAGAGCTCAGGAAATATAAAGTCAAAAATATACAAATCTTTTGTTGTTATTATAATAAGATTTTTTTTCCATGAATGAAATTACCAAGGACCATGAACTTGGAAAAAGAAAATCAAAAGGAATTTACAGCAATTATTTATCTTCAAAGTTCAAAACTGGTCACTTCACAGAAAGACTTCAGGGTTTGTTGAAATTTTCTTCTAAAAAGTCATTCTGTAGTGGAGTTTTCTAGGAAAAATAAAACAGCTTTTAATAACTGGCCCAGCTGGTGTGAAAGCTACCGTGGAATAAATTAGCACAAAATGGAAAAAAAAAGTCTTATAATTGTTCACTGTTACAGACATAGTCAACAAGGTCAGTCACTCTCAAGAGCTCATCTTCCTCCTCTTCCGGTGCTCCTGCCTCCTGCCCACCACTTGTCCCGTTGGGGGCCAGGCTTGCACTGGCTATGCTGTTGTCCTTGGAGGTCTGAGGCTTTTCATTTGGTTTGCCAATCAAGTTCTCAATGGCTTTGCCAGGACTCTGTCCATTGGTGGAAGGCAAGTCCACTAAGCTGTAGTCCAATGGGCTCCCCACCTTGCCTACATTTTCAAAGTCCTCTTCCTCATCACTTTCTATCCGGTAGGGTTTCTTGGTGCTCTCTTGTTCTGAGGACATGGCCCTGGGCTGGCTCTCATGGACAGGCTGATCTCCATTTCCATGAGCATTGTCACAATTCTCCTCCTCATCCGTCTCGATCCGGTGTAGCCTTTTGCGGGATGGTTTGCCTTCCCCTTCCTCCTCCTCATCTGCTTCTGAATACTCATCTGTGCTTCGGCTCCGCTTTCGAACTGATTGCTTGGTTTCTTTAGCTACCTCATCATCTTCAGAGTTCTTGGACATATAGCTCTCTAGAATAAATAGCACATTTAAGCCATTGGCACAGTTAACCATAAACAAATTTAAGTTATTCTCCTTTTCTTCCCCATATTCACCCCACTTCCTACTTCCAGACTGGCTCATACATAGATATCTCCAAAAACTGGCCTGATCTCTCGCCTTTCATTTCCACAACATGATCCATTGACAGTATACTTTACCTATGATTTTAGGAAAGAGAATTAGATTTCTCCCACAAGAAATATGATTATCCTTGAATTAAATGAAGATAGGTTGGTCACAAAAATAAGGAACTCCTTTCCACTAGTCTTCAAATTAAGGAATCATGTATATATACTGATCAGAAAACAGATTAATACAGAGCACCCACTCTGAACCTTTGAAACACTGTGCCAACTCTCATCCAATGTTATTAAATGCCCTTTGTGGTCCTCCCATGTCATCTCTTCTTTGCCTATAGTTACATCTTAGGTGATCTCACCTAGTCTCATGGCTTTGCCTACCAACTTTATGCTAATGACAACCACATTTGTTTTAGGTCACCCCTAAATACCACATCTATGCTTGGATATCTAAACAAGCATCTCAAACCAAAACTGAGCTTCTAATCTTCCCCTTCAAACTTGTACCCTTCTGGTCTCCACCACATTAGTTAAGGGCAACTGTATTCTTTTTTTTTTTTTTTTTTGAGGTACACGGGGCCGGGGATTGAACCCGGGACCTCGTATGTGGGAAGCCGGCACTCAACCACTGAGCCACATCGGCTTCCGAGTTGGTTTTCTCGTTTGTTCTGCTTGTTGTTCATTTTTGTTTTTTTCAGGAGGCATGAGGAACTGAACCTGGACCTCCCATGTGGGAGGCGGAAGCTCAACTGCTTGAGCCACATCTCCTTCCAACTCTATTCTTTCGACTGCTAAGTTATCCTTATGTCTTTCTTTATCCCATCCAAACAAATCTTTGGGATCTACCTTCAAAATATTTCTATAATAGATTACTTTCACTCCTCTAGTGCTACCACCCTAGTCCCACCACCATCATCTCTCACTTGGATCATTTCAGTAGCCTCGTAACTGGTCTCCTGGCTTCTGCCATGCCCCCTTTAATCTATTCATAACATAGTTACCACTGTAAGTTAAAACAAAGTCAGATCACAGCTTCTCATTTCACACAAAATAAAATCCAAAATGGTGGCCTACTCTACGCTGTCCAATATGATAACCACTAGTTCACACGTGGTTTTTCAAATTTAAGTTAAATAAAATTGAAAAAAGATTAAAAAAATCAGTTCCTTATTCACACTAGTCATATTTCAAGTAATGAAGAGCCACATGAGGTTAGTGGCCGCTATAGTGAATGGCAGAGATATAGAACATTTCCATCATTACAGAAAGTTCATTGGACAGTGTTACTCCTCATCAGCAGTTGGCAAACTTTTTCTGTAAAGGGCCAAGTAGTAAATATATTAGGCTTTGCAGGTCATAAGATTTCTTTTGCAACTATTCAACTTTGCTGTGGTAGTGTGAAAGCAGTGATAGATAAGATGTACATGAACTGGCATGGTAGTTTTTCAATAAAATTTTTCAAAAACTTTATTTACAAAACCAAGTGGGCTGTAGTTTGCTGACTGTGGCTCTTCATGATCTGCCCCCTTTGATCTCTTTGACCTCATCTCTTACTATTCTTTCCCTCACTCATTCTGCTCTAAACACTCTGGCTTCCATTCTGTTCCTTGAACATGCCAGGCAAATTTCCCTCGGCCTTCACATTTGTTGTTGCATCTACCTTTATCACTTTTCTTTTGGAAAACTGCATGGCTTGCACTCAATATTTCTTTCAATTCTTTGTTCAAATGTTACTGTCTTCGTGAGGCATTCCCTTAGAAACCTCTTTGAAATTCCAACTATTCCTTCAACCCACTATTTTCCCTTTGTTTTTCTCTATAGCACTTATCTACATCTAATATATCATATAGTCTACTTATTTATCTTGTTTATTGTCTCTCTCCTCCCCATCTGAAATGAAAGGTACATGATGACAGGGAAATTTTTTGGCTATTTTATTCACTGTTATATTCTGAGTGCTTAGCATAGTGCCTGGTTCAATAAATATTTGTGTTTAATAGTTAAATTAATGAATTTATGTTTTATCTTTATGACAAATGAAGATAAGTACACATTCAACCACACGCTCTCCTCCCTTCTTTAACCTCCCACATCCAAACATTTCTTTCCCTTTCTCCCCTGGCTTGGGGGAACTTACTGACAAGGACTATGAATGCAAATGATCTTAAAAACAAATAATGAACAATGGAAATTAAATAAATATCAAAAAGAAAGAGGGGAAATAATGGTTGGGATCATTTAAAATGAACTCAAGTAGAGTTCTGGATTAACTCCAAAGATTAAATGGATATCACAAAATTGTATTTAAGAGCTTCTCTTGTACTTCTGGTATGGGGCACAGCTAAGAGGTTTTATCTCAATGATATTACTGGTTATATTTGATTTTTAAGAAATGGTACAGAGTCACAATCTTGAGTTCACTTATACCTTCTATATCTGTCTCATCCAAACTCATGTAAATTGGATATCTATTCCTCACCTTCACTCTCTGAGCTGGAAAGCCTGCGCTTGTGAACTCGCCTTATTTCTTTGCCACGTCGTAAACTCTTCTGGGAACCATCACTTTCTGAATCTTCTTTGTAGTTAATCTGTCTTTTCTGGTTCCTCCTTGACCGTCTTCGCCGAGTTTCTATGAAATCATCACTAAAATCATCACTAAAATCACTTTCTGTTAAAAAAAGGAAGGAAAAAGAAAAGTACAAACATTAAGTCTATTAAGTGGAAGTGTAGCTAGTTTAATTTACAAAAATGTGAAGCTGCTAAGTAGAGTTTAGTCCTAATTTGAAAAAAATGAACAATACTTTTATGTCTCTTTATTTTTAACCATTGAGTCAATTTGTAAGGGTCTTTAAAGCTGAATCTCATAAACGTTTATCATTAACAGTCACTCAATCAATATGAAAAAATGTTTCATACTTTTTTAAATGATCTTTATAGCATCCAACCAGAGTTATTCTGTCAGCTGCACAACTGCTCACAAGTGCTCTTCTTGGTGGATCATTTCTATTCTGCCTCCTCACAATCTATTGTTCCTACTCGTACCTACAGTCATACCTTCATAATGGACTACAGAGGTTAAACCCTGTAACCACAGAAAACTGAGGGTCTGTACCAAAGAAGCACAGAATTCAAGGTTTTTTGTTTTTGGCTTGTCTCCAGGTAGAATGACAATCTGCTAAACCTAGCACACAGGGCTACTTACACTCTCACAGTGTTGCTACATAGCATTGCTCTTCTCAAATTCCAACCAATAAAGAACTCAGAGTCAGACCACGGGCTTTGTGTCAGAGCTGTTTTCAGAAGCGCTAATGATTCCACTGAATTATCACATCAGCCTTGTCATTCTAATAGATTTCATACATTTCAAAATGGCTAGTCAACAGTTTGAAGGGGCTCCCATGGACCAAAACAAGGACAAACTGAGCATAAATATAAAAGGGATTATATCCACTGACTGAAATAAGAATACATGAGTATATACTGATATAGATAGATAGATAGATAGATAAGAATGTTCTTCCTTATAGTATAACACCAACTTATATATAAAAAAGGAATGATGTAATTAGAAAATCAACAATGGATGCTAAGTGGGTGAAGCCATCTGATTTGGAATAAGAAATTTACACAGTTTCAAAGTCTCTTCCCACAAATTATTTATTTATTATAAAGATAAAGGGAAAAACAGTAAAGTGAAGACAACTGCACACAACATTATTTCTGTGATATTCTTGCCAAAAATGTATAACCTGAATCTACATGGGCAAACAGTAAAACCCAAATTGAGGGACATTCTACAAAATAACTGGTATGCATTCTTCTACAATGTCAAGGTCAAGAAAGACATAGTTTGAGGTATGTTCCAGATAAAAGGAGACTAAAAGTGCAATGAATAAATGTAATGTGTAATCCTGGACTGGATCTCCAGCTAGGAAAAAAAATAGGAGATATAAAGAACAAAATATCTGGACATGAAATTTTTATGTATAGTGTTGATAATAGTAATATATTAATTGTAAATTTTCTCATTTTGACAAATGAAGATAAGTACACATTCAATCACATGTTATTTTGAATATTGTACTTTGGTTATGTAAGAGAATGGCTTTTTTCTTAGGAAATAATCACTGATAAAGGGACACGGTATCTCCAACTTAAAAGCAAAAGGTTTAGGAAAAAAATAAAAAACAAAACAAAAAACCCTACAAGGCTGACCAGAGTCAGGGATACAACTTCCCTAATAGGATACCAGCTACCAATATGCCATTTCCACAAAGCCCTTGTATGTGTTTCCCTCACTATTTATTCATTTAATAGGGATAAGCATAACCTATGACAACATCAACTACTGCTAGTTTATAAAAACTACTGAATCACTGATGGTATTCTAATTGTCAGAGAAAATTGGTGGTCTTTCTGCAATGGCTGGGCCTGAGAAAAATGTTCTTACCTTATTGAGAATGACTCCTAAGAAACACTATGATGGTAAATTCTAGGTACGAAAACACTTGGTACCAAAAGATTTATCACAATCTTAAATTAATTTGTGATGAAGTTAACACATCTATCTATACGTACTTTCTTAGATATGCTTTATCTGAAATATTTACTTACCACTGAGTCATAAGACCAGGACTCAAAAAGCTTTATCAGAAAGCTCATATTACAATTGGATGGAATCATAAGTACCCTTAACTCCAGAAATCATAAGAACTTATTAAGTTAGTGCGATGTGGATACAAGTTATTTTTACCTGAATCTCTACTATTCTCCTCAGATTCTTCCTCTTCATCATCATCAGAGTACTTTTTCTTTGGAGTCTTTCTCCGCAAGCGCCTGCTTTGCCTCATTGGCCGGGAGGGGTGTCGCCTCAATCTTCGGCTACAGAAATCAGTGTCGCTGTCATCATTAGATGGTGGATCTTCTTCACTTTCTTCTGGGTTTTCATCAGATACAACAAACTCATCTTGAGATCTGGCCAAGATAAATCAGATTAATTATGATGGTACACTTAGAACAGTGAATTCATTTTTGAGAGATCAGAGTTCAAATTATAGTGAGTCCAGTGAATCATTAAATAATGTTTGTGCAACATATCTGCATAATCACATCAATTTCCCTGTTTATAAAATGGAGAAATGTTTTGTCACCAATCCTTTTCTTAGGGGGAGTTAGGAAGGTAAACTGATGCTGAGTTTTGAACATAAATTGCTTTGGCCTCTTGGACGATCCCCGAAGTCCCTTAAATGCAATGTGTCCAAAAGTGAAATCATTATTCCCCAACCTACTCCTCTTCTGTGTTCCTTAGCCTGGTGTTTGTGCGACTACCCATCCAGTAACTCAAGCCAGAAACTGTGTTTATCCTAATTTTCCCTCTCATTTCCCACATCTAATCAATTACTAATTCTTCCTGAGTCTACATCTTAAAAATGCTCTCTCAAACCCAATCCCTCCTCTTCACGTTTTCACCTCCCACCTAAACTATTGTAGCGACTCCCCAAATGATCTCTCTAATCTCTAAAGTCATTTCCCCTCTATCTATCCTCCAAAATGAATGCCAGGATGAATGTTTCTGAAACACAAATCTCACATTAATCTGTTGTTTTAAACCTTTCAGTGGGTTTTCATTATCTTCAGGATAAAGTCCAAATTCCTATGCATGACAAATAAAACACTTCATAATCTGGTCACTTTTTATCTCTTGGTCACATAGCCAGCAGGGCACTCTCTACTTTGTTTTGCCTCCTAAGCCACAAGGAACTTCCCAAATATTCCATGATATTTTATGCCTTACTGCTTTGGACATCTGACTTCTCTGCTTGTAATGCCTTCTTTCCTTACCCTGTCTCTATCCCAAACTCATCGACTTGACCAATTATTAATTTTTCAAATTTCAGATCAAGATTTATTTCTACTGTGAAGCTTTCCCTGATCTCCATGGACTGAGCTGACTCTCCCCTGTACCCTGATTTATACTTTACTTATATTTTAGTAGCAATTCTGCAGAACGACATATTTTGGTTCATATGCTCATTTCTTCCAATAACAATTTGCAAGGAGAAAATTTGAAGTACTGTTTAAATATCTGCTCTGCAGTGAGGTCTTTCCTGACTTTCCAAACTGGATTACTTACCCCAACCCCAACTTCTATGGGTCACCAGAGGAGAGTATCTAGTTACTTATCTATTTCTTACACTTGACTGAGAACTTCTCATCGACAGGGATGGTGTTTCAACTATGTAGCTCAGGAGGTGGCTCAATTACAGTTAAAAAAAAAAAAAAATCTAAATATGCATTTTGAATATTAAGCATACAGCCATAAACATGGTTTCTGTTTTAATCTAAAAAGGACCAAGAGCAGTATTCTTGTTATATGCCTTAAATATCTTGAAAATAAACAGAGGTCACCTATACACATGAACAACAAAAGTCCTTTCAAAGCACGGCCAATGCCTCTCTCTATTAGTCCCATTTAAGCCTGTATATAGGGCATGGGATCTACTGGCAGACCACGCACCCATCACTGATCTTGAATTCATCCTCACTCTCTTCTTCATCTAGGTTGCTGTCACTGTCCAGATCGTTTAGTCGCCGGCGTTTCTTCCGTCGAGCAGCAGCAGCCCTCTGGGGTCGTTTATTTTCTTTTCTTTCTTCATCCAGGATAGTGGAGATGTCTTTCCCACGGTGACCTGTGATGGTGGAGATATCTTTTCCTCGGCCAACTCCTGAGTTGTAGGGGAGGGAGGGGGAGGAAAACTGTATGTTTATTAAAAACTTCCTAAGTTTTCAGACTGTCCTTATTTCTTGTTTAGCAGCTAGCTCTTTATTTATTTTTTTCCACAATTAGGCAGTTTTCTCACAACTTCAGCTGACAGAATTCTCATCAAGAGAGAGTTTTATTATTCATATAATAAAAAGTTTACTATGTAGAGAATCTCTTTTTTTATTGAGATATAATTAATATACCACAATATTCGCCCTTTTAAAGTATACAATTCAGGTTTTTGTGTGTTTTTTTTTAGTATTTTCACAAAGTCTGTACAACCATCACCACTATATAATTCCAGAACACTTTCATCACCTCAAAAAGAAACCCCATCCCCACATTAGCAGTCACTCAAGAATCTCTTCTTTTGGAAATGGCTTTAGAAAAAGCCCAATCCATTTATTTTACTATGTTTACAGGGCAGAAAAAAAATGAGAATTCTAGTGCTAGCAAAGGGAAATAAGGCACACATTTCTGGAAAAGCTAGTGACTTCTTCAGTTGTACTATAGACCACTTACTTATTATTAGATCCTTTCCAAAATTTTCATAATAACTAAACGGAAATCACTCCACACTGAAGCACTAGTATTGGCTATATATCTCTTTAATTAAATTACCTTCAAATTCTTTTATCTTTATGTCCTTTATTAAAGAATATGGAATTAATAAACTGATTTTTAAAAGGTTAATCAAAAACAATCATTTTGATACTGATTATCCAAAAATTTCAAGACTTTGTAGCATTAGTGATATAAAAATACTAAGGATGGAAAAATCTCACTCGATTTTTCATTTGGAACCAGAAATGAACTTAAACATTGTGTCCACAGACTGTATTGGATCTGAGACAATTAACATCAGTAGTGATTGTGATGCACGCTGGGGAGAATAAAAAAGATCATGCTCACTGCCCTAATCAGGGTATCTTAATTATCTTGTTGGCAGAGTTATATGAAGAAGAGAGAATGATAAACACATACCTCCTCCATCAGCCTCTTTGATATCATCTTCTATAGCTTCATCAATTGCTTCATCAAACTCATCAAATCTAAAATATACACAATATTTATGTTATAGCCTGTCCTGGCATATGGGTTAGGAGGTTTGGCTCTGAAATGAAAGAGGCCTGCTTTCTGCCACTTCCAAAATGTGTGAGACATGGACCACATCAACTGACTCTTCTTAACATCAGTTTGTTCTTTTGTGAAAAAGGGCTTTGTAAATCAGTACATAGTTCAAAGTTATTATTATTTGTTTGTTTTTTAAAGATCATCTATACCAGAGGTCAGCAAAGTTTTTTGTAAAAGGTCAGAGTAACTATTTCAGGCCTGGCAGACTATAGGGTGGGTCTCTTTTGCAACTACTCAACTCTGCCATGTTAATGCAAAAGCAGCCACAGATAATATGTGAATGAATGAGTATGGCTTATAGTTTACTTATGGATACTGAAATTCAAATTCATATATAATTTTCATGGAGTATTATTCTTTTGATTTTTTTCCCCCCAATCATTTAAAAATGTAAAACCACTCTTCAGTCACAGGTTGTAATAAAACTGGTGGCAGGCTGAATCTGGCCCACAGGCCACAGTTTGCTGACCTCTGGTCTATATAAATCACATGGCAAAGCAAGTAGAACAAAATTAGTGTTCCATAGAAAATATTAGATATAAGGATATTGTTAGTGAAAATTACATAATTGTATTATTATTATTATGTATGAAACAAATATACAGACTATGAGAATTTTAGAACTAGAATAAATGTACTTTCTCAAGGGCTCAGTTTCCCCCTACCTAAAGAAAAGGACCAAGACTAGATGTGATCCTTAAGATTTCTTCACATACAAAACTCCTTTTACTTTAGGGTTGACATGACCAAAAGAGTAAAGTGACTTGTTTAAGGCTGTGCTGAATATAATAATTATTACCCACGTGTGGCTATTTATATTTAAATTAAAATTTCTGTTCCTTACAAGTCATATTTATTCATATACAGCCATATATGAATAGTAGCTACCATACTGGACAGCACAAAAATAGAACATTAGATCTACAAGACAGCATTGTTTTAAGGTCACACAATGAATTAACAGAGGCAAGACTGAAATTCAAATATTTTGCCCTATGAGTTAGGAAATTCATTAAAGCTATGAATTTGCTCTCTAGAAAATATATAAACTGTAACCGCTGGGGAATTTGATGTAATTATGAATTCCAAAAATATAATTGGATCATGCCTGTAATCTGATCTGTTAATCTGGGCGTGATTGAATTATGATTAGGGCGTTGACTGGGCCATGTCAGTCAGTAGGGCGTTGAGCCCCACCCCCTGGTGGGTGGGGAATTGAATATAAAAGGCAAGGCAAAGAACAGAGTTG
>JAQZBX010057387.1:0-17973 GCA_029593785.1 Cabassous unicinctus
GTGAAAACCACAGACCCCTTACTAAGTCCACACTATACTGTGTATCATTTAATAAATATATCACACCTGCACCAACACGTCCCCACAAGAATAATGTTTTTTTGAATTTCAATTCAAGCTCACGGACCTCTTGTTAAGAACCCTGGTTTAGAGTGACAGGGACAGAATAACTGATTATAGGGAAGAATTTAGCTGCCCCCCCATCCCCCAAGAAATTGCTGTTGCTACCCCTGTGGAGCCTTCTCAATAATCTCAGTTTCAAACTCATCCAAGGATTTTTATAAGCATGATCCAGCAATGTGAATAGGGCAGGGCTCCAGCTCTTAAATCACCCACTGATCTCGACATACATGGCTCTTCCACTTATTAGTTCAGAAAAACAGCTGATGACAAGTGAACGACCCCTCCGCTGGACATTTAGATGACTGATTTTGTATAAATCAATATTGAGTGCCACAAAATGTCAGAAAATACCAAATGAGGAGAAAAGAATCAATAGATAACCTTGGAATTAAATGAGTGATGAATAATCTTTACCAACTAAAATAAATTAAACCATGAAAACCAAGTTAAAGTGGCATCAAGGGTCTGGCTTAAAACCACGAAAAACAATATAATTTAGAGATAAGGTGACTTGTGACAAACATGGATATACGTTTTTTTCCAGGAAAGCATTATGACAGGAACTACAAAATAAGAGCTGAATTCATACATTCTTGCTTGTCTGAGCAGCCATAATTTTTTAAGGTTCTACAACAAATAAATGACAATTTACAGGTGCAGACCATGTATTAACCTGGCATCCGTGAAACTAAGCAGACAAATTTGTGTAAGATTTTCAGGGAATAAGGGGTAGGAACAGGGGGACAAATTCTGCATTATATTTAATTCATATTATTTTAGATTTTAAATGTGCCTATGACAGCTATCAAGTCTACCAGAAATTTATAGACTACTAAACTGCAGATTTCAGAATTCAAATTCAAATGTTTTCCTTAGTCCTAAACTGGCATCACAGATAAATCCAGCCCCGTAAGAGAAATCAAGAATAATGCTGTTTGCATTAAGAAAACAGATGCAAATTCACATTTGGCATCATTGTATTGCCCCAGAATATGTTCATGGATTCAAAAAGCATCAATTCAACACCCACTCTGTGCTAAGAACAGTGCTGGGCCCTAAGAAAACACCCTTGCCCTCACCGTCCTGTGAGACAGCACGTCAGCAGATCATTTCAGCTGCCAGTAATATCAGACCCATGGAGAAGCGAACATGTCTGCACCCGGCCAAGGAGCCATTGCACTCCAGTCCTCTGCCCTGACGGAGCACAGCTCCAGAGGTCGTCATTCATAGGACATCCTCCAGAAATACTGCCCGTGGAGAAGAGCAGTGTGGAGACCCTGCCCCTCCCTCGGTATAAAAACTCTGTTTAAGGTTTATGATGCCAGTGTTTTAAAATGAAATAGTTTGCAAAATGTGTCTATAGCATTGCAGACCACAGCACCAGACACAAAACTTCCATAGCGCTCGGGCCTATGGTTCTTTTTTCCTTTTAGACTCCTTTTCAAATCCAAATATCCATGGGCAGCTTCCAAACACTGATGTCCACAAGGACAAATAAACTCTCCTCCCCTAGATTCCAGTCAGTGATTTGAATGAACAGAGACGTTGGGGAAAACAGCCCTGAACTAATAGCCCTGTGGCCCTGCTTCCCCAAAGGTCCTATCCTGAGCCAGACTAACTGGATATCAACAGCAATGTTAATAGACTCCTTTGAATGGCATTTAAAAACTCCTCTGGAGAGTCTTCCTTCTTAAAGATGGAGGGACAGGATCACACAGGAGCAAAGAGATTCCAAAGCCTGGATTTGGGAGTGGGTGGGGCCTGTACTGCTCAGGCTAGGGCAGCAAGAGTGCTACAAGGAGTCTTTTGATTTCCATCTCCTTGGAAGAAACCTTCTAATGTTTCCAGGTGCAGTTCCACCTCCTGGGGGCACTGGGATGGGGGGGGAGTTGCTTTTATTTTTCCAGAATGGCAGGGGAGACAGACAATGGAAGGCTCCTTCTCCAAGGGACAGCCAGCATGGGCTATAGATAACAACAGTCATTGCAGATACAACTTCTCACCTAAATCCAAGGCTGTCACTCTACTTAAAAGGACAACTAGAATCCAGACCACAAACAGATTTAGAAACCAAATTAAGCCAAGACCACCCTACAAATGGTTGCTAAAATGTACTTAATATATCAAATCAGAGCTTAAAATTGTGTCACCACTCCAGAAGCTTCACTGACCCCATCCTTTGTTATAATAATGGCAAACTTAAAGGCTAACAGATATTGAGCGCTTACTGTGTGTCAGACACTTTAATCATTAAGACAATTCCTTATGATATTCTCATCATCCACATTTTACAGCTGAGGAAACTGATGCATGGAAAAGTTGAGTGACTTTCCAATGTACCCATGGCTTCAAAAGGGGTAGAGCCTGGACTAAATAGGTGATTCCAGAGCCCATTCTCTAACCAACCCCCAACTGCTTCCCCTTCTTAATCGGCCTCACTAACAACAGACTACAGACAACGACACACCCCGCCACCAGACTCACGCTGGGAACTTTTCCAAGTCGCAACCCAGATGCCGATGAAATTGGGGTTCACCAAAACAAATGTAAATGATGGAATCTGAAGGTGTCCGGGAAAAGCAAAGAAGGTAAAGGACAGATAGGACAAGAGCTGAGCAGTCCATCACAGAGCCCTCGGGCTTAATGGCTGCTGCCCTTGTCTCTCTCCCCTTCTGACCCAGTGGGCATTCACAAAGTTGTTTGCTTTTAGGATGTGCTTAATGCCTTCTTTAAAGGAAAAAAACAATGCCTTGTCAGTATTAAACGAACGGGAATTATAGCTGCTGCTCTGATGCCGTGTATTATTTTTGGCTGTGTCTCTCTTCTGGATTCCGTAGGTAGGTTGCTGAAGCTTGCTCCAGTAACACAGGCTGACTGCTGTCCCCAAAGGACCCTGAGGAAAGCAAGAGGAGCTATCTCCCAGTCTTCAGCAGACAGCGAGGTTTAGCATAAATAAACTCTTACTTAACGTTTCCTCTGAAAGAATCCATTCATTATCTTTATTTCCGACACAGTATTTATGAATTTCCTTTCAGCAGGACCCTTCAGGACAAACGTCACAACTCCATGGTGAAACATCGTGTGCAGGTTATTTTTTTTTCCTCCCGGGAAGATTAAGGCCAATGAATAAAAGAAAGGGGGATGTAGCCCCTATATTTAGCTCTCCTTACAACATCATGTCTCTCGGGTATTAAAAATAGACCCAAATCAGTTGAAGACGTTCTGAAAAATCAAAGACAGAATAGCTTTCGAAGAGGAAGTTTAAAATGTTCTCTGCTTTCTTTCTAGTTGAGTTCCACTACTGAGATTTTTAAGGAGCAAAAGCAGTCGAGGAGACTCTCCCCTTCCTAGAAGGCCAGGTCAGGGTGGCTTTTGGGGTTTGATAACCTACTCTGTCTCCCTATCACCATGGTCTCACCTTCAGTTCTTCGTGAACTGTATTTAAAGAGAACTCTGGGCTGGCCCTTGGCAAAAAGTGTCAAGTATTCTGTGTAGAGAAGTTCTCCTCTGTCAACAACCTTTCCCCACCAGGGTTCTGACAGTCCCAAGGTGCCCCGTCAGAGGAAAATCAGCTCAGATTCAATTCACTGAACAAATGTGTGTTATTTGTGATGTGCCAGGCACAGTGCCAGGCCAAGCAAAGGATGGAATTCCTCATGTGAGCAAAGCTTCCAAAGACCACAGACACAATTCAAAGACAGAGGTGGCCCCTTGGCTCAAGCAGTCAGAATAGACATCTGCGTGGAGGCAGCATTTGAAACAGACAATGAAGACAAGGATCTAGGATGGGGACTCGAAAGACCTGAGCCCAGGCATGGAAGAAGCTCAAGAATCAGCTTAGTGGAACACTACTTCCCGAAAGTACATGCCTGGTCGACTCTGAAGAGAAGCCATTTAGAGCTAAAGAAATCACTTTCCAGTTGAAGAAGTCACATAGTACTGAAGAACGCTGTCTGCCTGCTTTCAGATCCTGCAGTTCACCAGCTGTATAACTTTGGGCAATTTCCTTCCCATCCCAGAGCCCCAATTTCATCATCTGTAAAATGGGGGTCATACTCCATTGGGCTGATAGTGCTGATAATTCACACAGAGAATACCTAACACTTGGCTCAGTGTGTGGCACCTGATTCATGGTAAGCACTCAATGAATGAATATAATTCACTCAAGTGGGAGCTGTTTAAACTGGATCACATTTCTGATATTCCTCGAATCACACACAGCACAGCTCTGCTGGCAGAAAGACTTGGTTAATGTTAGGGTACAGTAAGTGTCTGGCAGGGTGGCCTGTGCTTTTGTAAATGTCTAATTTTCAGGCTTCTGTGTGGCTCATACCACTTTACTGGGTAAGACAACCCCACAACCACCACCTGCTTCCAACTGCCAAAATAAATACGCAAACCTGAAAAAAGTTTTTTTTCTGGGACTTTCTTTCAATGTGCCAGTATAGGTCATCACACTCTGGAATCACTCTTACACAGAGGTTGGCAAAATGTTGGGGGGCGTTTTCTAAACTATGGTAAGAGAGAAAAGGGCCTGGGAAGGTAAACAGTGAGGAAACAGAAATATGAGGGGTAAAAGTCAATGTTTGTGGAATAACACAGCATTTCCCTAACTTTCCTGTGCTCAGAAGCACCTGGAGATCTTGTTCAAATGCAGGCCCTGATTCAGTACATCTGGAAATCTGAGCCTGAAAGCTGCCTTCTCCTAAGACCCTGGGTGAGGACTATACTATTGGTCCATCATGGACCACACTTTGAGTAGCAAGGGCTTAAAAAAGGGCTGAGTGGAGAGAGTCCCAAAAAGAGAGAAGGATAACTTGGAAAAAAATGGCATCCAAACAAGATGACAAGAGTCCCGGATGATTTGAGGGGCAGCCAAACCAGAGATGTAAATTCTGTGACGAGATGTCCAAAGGGAAGGTTTTCAGCCAGGAAGAGGCCCCAGCTCACGAAGCCCCAGTGCACTAGTCACATTGACTGTGAGTCACTCACAGTATTCTAGAATTGTTGATGGCAAACATTTTGGAGAGTGCTGCGATAAAGGAATGTGCTCACAGCCATTAACTATGAGGCACTAACTCATTTCAGCTGCCTGACACAAATTATGCTCCGCTCTTGAAAAATAGCTATTGATCAGCCCCTTCTTTCTCGTTCCTTCCAATACCCCAGATCAGCACTTCCATTCGCTTCCCCCACAGACACAGACACCCTCACACACCTAGTTAGATCCTTCCCAACTCAAAAAACATATCCCCTGAGACTTCATTCTACTCTCTTCTCCTTTCTGCTTTTAAAAATCAAACCAGCAAAGAAACAAGTCAAAAGGCATCTCTTCTCATTTTTCCACAGATCTGCTTTCAGAATGGCGATGAACTTCCCAATGTCTTTTTATTTTCTCAACTCATTATAGACACAAAGGCAACAAATCAACTGATCTATCATTTCCTGCATTAGAAGATAAGAAACTAAGAGGGCATGAAAAGGACAGAATATAGAATTAGCCTTTACAGAATTGAATCAGCTTCAGGGGCAGGTTTAATGGTAACTTGCTGGAACACCCTCAAGTTGCAGCTCATGGATCAACGAGGAAAAAGGAAAACCATAGTCTGTCAAATTAAATAATGTGCATCTTCTCTAGTCTTCTTACCTTCAAGAAAAATTGTTGAGGTGTGTATATATTATGTGGCAGGTTGACTATAATGATGCTCCAATTCTCTATCCCTCCCTGTATCCCCGCCCTTTGCATGCAGCTTTGCAGCTTCTCCCATCAAGAGGTGGAGTCAACGTCCCCAACCCTTGCTCAGCTACCTAGTGACTTGTTCAGCCAATGGAATGTGGCATAAGCAAGGGGGTGTGGGCTTAGCCTAGAGACCTTACACACTTCTGCTCTTTCTTTTTCTGCCTTTGCCAAGAGAGCAAGCCTGGGCTAGCCTGAGAGACGACTTAGAGCAGAACAGGGTTATCCTAGACCAGCCAGCACCCAGCTGACCCACCCGCTGGCCAGACACAAGTGTGAGTAGAGCTGAGATCAGCTGAGCTGGGTTAGACCAGCACAACTGCTTAGCCAACTCTTGGGCTGGTAAAAAAAAGAATAAGCCGCTATGTTTTGGAGTGCTTTGGAATGCAGCATTATTTGGCAAAAAAAAAAAAAAAAAAAAAATCGACATGCCTTCCTTTGGTAAAACCATGATAAAAATTTGGGGTATAAAAATAGTTTCCAACAGGACACTGGATTTCCTCTGACAAAATTATTAATGAATACAGATACACTGTAATTATGTGATTGCGTTGTTTGTAAAAACAAATACACTAGGGAACTGAATAATAAAAACACATTTCTCTGTGAGTTTTCATTTTTCATAGCGTTTAATCTCTTAATCAATAAACTATATTAATTTGGGCAATTTTTTTAAGCTCGCTAAATCACAAATTCATTCGGACACTCCTCCTTTTGTGCATTCATCTGTTGAGTAGTATGATGCGGAGTTGTGAGTTAGCTACAGCGGGGGCTCCAGCGATGAATAATGAATTGGCCCTGACCTCAAGTAGCTTCCCCGTAATAGGGTCAACAAAGGCACATGTGCAGACGCTATTAACACAGGGGTAGGTTGCGCTCCTGCTACCATGTCTACCTTGTTAAATCCTACCTATTGTTCCAGATCCAGGTGAAAGGGTCCTTTCTCCTGGAAGTCTTCCTGAATCCCACCCATAATTTTTATTTCTGTAGCCATAAGCGATCCTTCTCACCTTCAAAAACACAGTTTGGGAGGCCTGGAGCCAATTCAGGCAATAATCCAGGGCAGTAATAAAATTTAAGGTTAACAAAAAAGAAGCTTAATAGCAGATGGATTATGGAGGGCCTTGAACAGTGACTACAGAGTTTCTATTTGATCCTATAGACAATAGGTAGCTGAAGAAGGGCTTAAAAGCTATAATTTAGGAAGCATTATCATAGAATCATGGAAGCCACAGGGTGATAAAATTTCATAAAAGGCAAGATGGTCAATTTTAATGCTGCATAGAAATCAGAGGGTGGGGAATCCAGTGGGTTTGCCAAGTAGATAGCCACTGGTGATCTTGAAAAGGAAAATTTCAATAGAACAGAAAAGGGGAGAGAAATGGGGAGAGGGACAGAAATCTGAACTGCAAGTTCTCCATCCCCAAATCTTTCTAGGAGGAGGTGAGGTATGGTTGATGGTTTACAAAAGACCTTAAGGATGCAGAGCATTTGAGGAAAGGCTAACCTTTCCTGTATTGATAAACTGCTTTGGTTGTTCTAAAAGACCCAAGGAATCCTAATATTTCTCAGAAGTGCCTTAGAGGCTGCTGTTGGGAGAGAAGAGCAGGTTGAGGACTAGGGGCATACACTGAGTATACAAGCTTCTTGCTCCCACTTCAACAAACGTAGCTCCCCTTTACCTTTCCTGTGTACTGGGGTTCTATGTCAGATTTCATTTGGAAAAACTGGATTCTTTATATTGATTTTTTTAAAAAACAATAAGTTTGACAGCCATCAGAACAGGTAATTTCCATGGTGCATTCCAGCTCTAAGACAAAAATACTATGCTGAAGACTTTCCATGGATCCATATCTAATTCACACCACAGGGATCTGAAGGAGGACTTATTATGCACATTCTGCAGATGAGGAGATTGAGGTCTAGAAAGGTTGAATAACCATCATCTCATAGCCATGCCAATTTTTATGCACACCCAACGAAGCCTGGGGTGCACTCATGAGTTCCCAGGACCTCTGGATTTGAAGTATACATAAATGATGTTATATTGAGTGGGATCCAGGGACTTCTAAGAGCATATACAGGGGTGACTTTGGCCAGAAGATGCAACTAAATTTAGGGAACAGAATGGATGTGTTGAGGAAAAGTGATGGGAAGCAGAAGGTTGAAAACACTGAAAAGAATTGATTTTTTTTTAAAAATTAGTGGAGCCTGGAAATATTGGTAAACACAGAGAAACCTTGACTTGGGAGCTGTAAAAAATCATGCATACTCACACACCTGCAACCATAAATGTCATTGCTAGAAAGGATATGCAGTCAACAGAAAAGGTGGGTTTTACCCTAGGTTAAAATATAGATTTTACTTTGGAAAATCTATACTCCTTGGTAAGAATGAATTATTAAATATGGCCCCAACAAGGCCTTCTCCAGTCTACCCTACTTACAATTGCAACTCTCTCCCCACTCCTTATCCCCTTCCCTGCTTTATTTCTCTCCACAGCACTTAACATCATTTTGTAATAGTCTATATCTTACTTATTATTTTGCTTACCACCTATCTCTCCCCACCAGAATGTAAGTTCTTTGGGCGGGGTGGGAAAAGGTTTATCGTTGTTTTTGTCATTGCTCGCTCTGTGTCCCTAGCACCTACTGTAATGTCTGGCTCATAGGAGGTACTCAATAAATATTTGTTGAACAAATAAATTTGTTATTTTTTCATGTTATTTATGGAATAAACCTTTATATCTATTCAGTCCCATCCCACCTACGGCATCTGAAATGTTAGAGTCCCCATCAATTACAAGTCTATTTAGCATTTATATGGCACTTCATATTTAAAATTCACTGTTCAATTATTGATCCCCACAATTGACCTTGAAAATAAATGCTGAGTAGTGTGTGACCCAGACATCTCTCCCTTCCTAGGCTTCCACAAGAGATGTGAATGATAGGGTGGGAAGGAGAAGCAAGTTCGAGGGTGTGGGGAGAAGAGGAGAGGGGCTGGAAGGCCCTCACCCGTGGATTCCTTTTTGTTGAAACCACAATCTCTGGTCTACCTTTGCCTCCTTAGAAGTGGTGGTGTGAAGCCAGAGATCCTCCCCTCCAGCTGCTGCAGATGAGCTCAGCGTCCCCACGGAGAAGGAGGAGAAGCAAGAAGCCCCAGGAGCGCAAAGAGGAGGTGAGGCGTGAGAGGAAGAGGGCCTCCCAGCAACTGTCTCCCAGCAGCATCTCCCGCTCTGCCCTCTGTGTTTTCCATCTTTTTCTCAGGTGGCAACCAGACTGAACTTCCTTTAACACCACTTCTCTGCCTGCCCTGGTGCTCTGCTGTCTACCACAGCAAGCCAGAGCTGCTGGGCTCGATCTCGGTGGCCTCATCTAGCCCTCTGGTCCTGTCGTACCTATACAGACCAAATGACTTAACCTTAGGTGGGAAGACCAATGGGCTACGTTGTGTGTGGCAATGATCCGAAGGTTCAAAAACAACAGTGAAAAGTTCATTTACCCTACTTCACTTCCAAATATCTCAACCCCTGGACTTTAGGAAGAGGTTGCCCTGAGCATGGAATCAGGTTGAAACTTCTAAACTGCACATACTAAACAAAGACTTGTCTGACTCACTGGCTGCAGGACTTAGGGTCCAACACCACCCACTTCTTCACCAGCTCTGCAACAAGAATCACCTAATCATCAGTAAAATAATCAACAGGAAAGAAGGACCCAGTGTTGGCAGCCATACAGGCATTTTTGGAGAAGGCAAGAACAATAACAGCACTTTCATGAATTCGGTACAATAACGGCCCATGTCTGGAGGATTCCTAACAAAGAAGATACAAAAGAAGTTTTTCTTCATGTAAAAGGAAAGGGAACTAACATCTGACGAGCACGCTGAGCACCTCCAAGGTACACACCACTATGCAAGTTCTACCCATAAATAATCTTATTTAAACCTCTCAAGAACTCTGCAAGATTTATACCTATCTTCATTTAGAACAGGTAACTGAAAAGGGCTCAGCAATGTTTAGTAACTTGCTCAAGTTCCCATTGCTAAAAAGTAGAAGAATCAAGTCTCAAAAGTGGGCCTCCTGACCTTCTAGCCCAGGCCTACATCATTCTGATTGGCCATTAATTATAAACAATGTAAGTGGTGTCTAATCTCCCATTGACTTTCTAATCATTTCTTGTATTAAGAAGCATAAGGGAGAAAGCATTTATAGTATTTAATCTTTCTTTCGTATACTTGGATATCATGCTTCTCATATTGCCCCAGGGAAATTATTGCAAACATTACTTATTATGATAGTATTTGATCTCTGAGTATTTATTGAACATATATTGATTGTTAGTAGGGATTTTTAGTTAACAGAAGAGAGAGAAAACTTTATTCATTGTTGTGTATATTGAATTCATTATTTGAAACTTTGATCTTAGCCTCATGAACATCCTCCAGATATATTTGATTCAAAGACATGTTTACGTC
Source organism: Cabassous unicinctus (assembly GCA_029593785.1). Taxonomy (NCBI): domain Eukaryota; kingdom Metazoa; phylum Chordata; class Mammalia; order Cingulata; family Chlamyphoridae; genus Cabassous; species Cabassous unicinctus. The sequence continues at coordinate 10,340 of JAQZBX010057387.1, forward strand.
ACTGAGATGTCTAATCTTCAATAGGCCATACATTATATGTACATCAGCTCCTAAATATGTTAAAAAAGATATTTTTGACGCACATAAATTCACAAGAAACTTCCAAACAGCTAGTTTGCTACCACACCATTAATAAAAATGTGGAAACTGCTTCCAAAGGATGGCAATTAGTGACAATGATTAGACAAAACATGGTTTCACATTAAATTAAATTGAAATTGAAATGTAATTGTTTTTAGCTCTGTGGTGTCAAGGAACTACATAAATCCATTATTACTACTACTTAACAGCAATAGTCACAGTAACTCTGCCAAATTTTCCAAGATTGTAATTTGCAGTGCCCCAAAGAACTTAATTGCATACTTGAATGGTGGGTTAACTCTTTCAGGCTACTTGGAATCAGTTACTGATAGTTCTCAAAAGAGTTAATTGCCTTACAAAGTGCCTCCCATATATGTAGTAGAGTTCTGAGGAAACATATTAATTTACACTTAGCTAGATTAACTCTGCCCAAATAGTTTTACTCAATTTAAAACTAACTGAAATGTCAACACATTATAAAGAGGGCTATTAGCAATTCAAATATGAAGTTATTCTTGACCTTAGATAAAACAAACAAAACAATAAAACCTTTAGAAGACAGTGCTAAGCTTGTTCTAATACCTTTGAAAGACAAGAAAAGTAGGATAATCTCCAAATGGTACGGTTTGCTTTGCTATGCCTCGTCTGAACTAAAAAATGCTAAATCAAGGATCCCAAACTCCAAAGTTTGGAAATGAGTCAAGTGGAGCCAGCGTAAGGCAACAGAGAATAGTAGGGACTATGGCAAACTAAAGAAAGCATGCCCTGTTTAAAGGGATTGGGGCTTCTTGTTTCCAGGAAATTATGGCTGTGCAGAAACATGGAACCAGAATTTCTAGATCTTTCCATTTTTAAAAGAGAAACCTAAAATCTAATTTTTTAAATTTGAAATTTCATGTTTCTTAAAACACCACGTGCACCCAACAAAATATGACCGCAGGTTGTATTTGACTCCACAAGCCTCAAGTTTGCCTCTCTGCCTTAAATGACTTTTGACCTCAAGTCTAAATGGGCAGATAGACCATTTGCAGATGTACACCTGGCAGCAATTTATGTCACTTTGCCTTGGAAATCCAATGGGGACGGGACCACCTGCTTCCAAAAGGGGAGAAAAAATAGACTACATCCATGCCATAATCATTCATCACTGTTAATGTGGTTGATGATTTCTATTTCTTCTCTTGGTTTTTGCTTTAGTGATCTTGCCCTGGATATATCACTTGGTGTCACTGGTGACATAATTCCAATAGCAATCTCATCAAAACCAGCCCCCCAATTCACCCTCAAATTCAAAAGCACTCATTATCAAGTGAGATGAAAGAATGTCAAGACCAGTCTCTTACCCTATCACCACTCTTTCCCAACCAGAGACCACTCTACCTATTGATATGTCACCGGCAGCCACAGGAATCTGAGGCAAACAGAGCTGTCACAAATAACCACTGAGAGAATCATGGAATTTTTTTCCAATGAGAAAGCTGCAGAAAGGTCTATTGAGTTTAATATGGTGTTAAATAGGCATAAAGTGTTCAAATACCATCTTATTCCAGAAAGCTTTTCTGATTCTCTCACCTCTGAACTTTCTCTCTTGAATTACACTTACTTGGGCATGTGTCTAATTTCCCAAATGTATTATAGTACCTTTCAGAGCACAATCCATACCTGGTTTCTCTCTCTCCCCCACAAAGCAGTTAATACATACCTAGCAAGAGGTAGGTACTCTTTGAATGTTTAGCAGGTAGGTGGATGGATGGATGGATGGATGGATGGATGAATGGATGGATGGATGGATGGAGAGATGAGAAAATCTTCTCTGTTTGTTTTGGCCCTAAGAGCATGATCAGAAGTATGACCAATAGAAATATTTACTACCTATGATGGTTAAGTTCATGTGTCAACTTGGCTAGGTTATTGTGTCCAGCTGTTGGATCAAGGCAGCACTAGCCTGATTGTTACTGTGAGGGTATTTCATGGATTTAAAACATCAGCCAGTTGATTATATCTATGGATGAATAAAACTACAATCAACAAAGGAGATTGCCTTCAGCAAAGAGAAATGTCTCGTCCAATCATTTGAAGGCCTTAAAGGGAGAACTGATGAGTTCAGCAGTTAGAAAGAAGAATTTCTATCTCTACTTCAGCCAGCCAGCTTCTTTCTTCTGGGGAGTTCTTCAAAACCTTCATCAGAGTTCCCACCTTAGGCCTGCCTACAGAGTTTGGACTTGCCAATCCCCATGGTTGCATGAACCATTTCCTATAATAAATCTCATAATATTTACATACGTGCATGTGTGTGCACGCGCACACATCCTATAAGTTCTGTTTCTCTGGAGACCCTGACTAATACACTACCCAAAACAATCTCATAAATTTCTTAGTGGCAGAAAAGGAAGAAGACTATTGGGTCTTGATTACCCAATAGCCATAACTGCACTTTCTCCCTGCACAGAGAACCCTTGATCTTGGAGTGCAGGGTTCTCTCTCCATGCCCTAGACCTATCCTGGCAAGTCTACTGTTACCTACTGTTACTTGTCAGTAACTGATTTTGGGGTGGATGGGTCAAATGAGCCAATTCTGGCCAGTGAAACTTAAGAGACCTGCAGGTTTGGGGGGCGGGGGGAGGAGAAGCTTCTCTTCTTTGAAGGAAGAAAAAAAAAGATAAAAACTTACAAGCCTTTTTCTCCTGTTCTTCTCTTCCTGCTTGCAACACCATTGTTAGGACATGATGCTTGGAGCTATCTTGAGACCGTGTGGCAATAAACATGTAGAGAAAAAGCCACATGCTGAGGATAACATTGCAGAGGAATGGAAGGAATCTGTCTTCTTAATGACATCATTGCACTAATGAACAAACCCTAGAATCACCTATTTCCTGTTAAGTAAATAATAAATGTACTTATAATTTAAACAACTGTTAGTTGGGTCTTCTGACTCTTATAGCAAAAATTATCCCTAACTGATACAGTCTTTGACCCAAAGACAGATGACAAGGAGCGGCCACAGTCAGGATAGTAGTGGGGCCGAGAAATCAGTGGCTGGGTCTGAATCACCTCCTGCAGCCCGGAAACAAACAGAATGTTAACTGCCAAATTCCAGAGTCTCCTTGCTCCACCTCTCCAGGCAGCCTGGTAAGTCGTGGCAGGCTTCAAATGAGTTTCATTCCCGAGACTGACAAATCAAGGACTCATTCTGTTGTTCCCATTTGCCTCAAATCATAGCCACCCGGCATGCCTCCTGGACAATATTTACGCAGGGTTGAATATATGGCTCACATTAGAACAAATAGAACTTCCTAAATTGGGCAATTTGTGACTCTGCACCTTCAAGTTTCACTCATCCCTGATTTGAAATGCACTAAAAGCACATTATTACTGTTTAAGATGCAAACTACTGCCCTGAAAAATATTGCTTTTTACCTGAGGTGAAACAAATTATAAATTAATGGTTGGTCGAGTGTAAGGTGGGTGGGTAAATAGAAATTCCTTAGTACCATGTGTAGGCTGTTCTGTTAAGATGATGAGGCTATACTTGCTAGTGGATTAATTACTCTTTTCTTCCAACTTAATTTATTTCGTACTTTAAGAAACCAAAATGTCCAGTAGCCACTATGCTTGTGACAAAGAAACACAATAAAAGCAATTTCTCCAGTACAAAAAATAAAGTGTTCCTGGTAATGCATTTTTGAATCCAGCATACCTTCCCCTAATGAGGTTTCAGCATGCTATAAATAACACTAATGAGACTTTGTCTTGCCCATGTAATATATTTCCTTGATATAGCCTTAGATTCTCCCGTGTTGCATGGAAAACTAACAACCTCTGAAAGAAATGTCGTCCAATAGCACATTAAAACCAAAAGCACAATTAAATATAAATGAATTCAGTAATTTAATTGCACAATTGTCGCTTTAAAAAATTCAGAAGAAAAGTAATGATGTCATTTTTTTAAATCGGTAAATAATAAAAGTGTTGTGGGGATGGTACAATATTTAAATAAACATTTTTCTGGTAAAGGGTAGGTAGCACAGACAGCATAGGAAAAACCCTGTGGCTTGCAAAAAACTGAGTAACGGGGTTCACTGTTCTGCCCATGTGATACATAAAAACAAACATCTCGATTTCAATCTAATTTTGAAAACTTATCCCACATTTGGAGGGTTTTTTTATTCTGAACATTATCAACCACACTTCATATTATTCCCATTAAAGTGGAATGCAAAACTGCAGTGTACCTGAGCTTCTCTAACTAGCTTGCAGTAAAATGAGAACTCTATATAGCCACATCTTCATATAGCAATGATGTAGCACTTTAATGCTGACAAACTATTAGAAAATCATTAATGGCTATTCTTGAGTTCCCTCTTATCCAAAGACTGACCCAGCACATCTTTCCTTTGATTGTCCTCCCTGATAAGATCAGAGCCATGAAACTTTGTCTACAGGAAGATCTGAAGGTAGGCTTTGGACTTCACTTTACATTGATTTTTATTCAATTCCGATCAAGAACAGCTCCAAGAAATGTACTTACTCAAGTCCAGCATTATGGTGAGGATAATGGCGGTGGGGGTGGGCAGAGGCTTCTTAATTTCAAGTTACCTATTATCCTGCATTTCAGTATTGCAAATAAGGCAAGCAGATGACAGAAAGGTCCTTATGCAGCAACCTAAACATTTTCCTGATGGGGAATATGGCTGCACCTAAAACTCCTTGGCAATCTGTCCCCTTATTTTCATTGTTTTTGCCTATATGGTTTTTATTTATTTTGTCTTAATAATCTTCCAAACTAGATAACTCATTTATTCATTCGCACATTAATTCTTTCAACAAATATTTCTTGAACCCCAGGCATGGTTCCAAGCACTGGGATTACAACAGTTAAAGTGGACAAGGGCCCTGCTTTCAAGAGCTGACACTCTAGCATGTTGGGGGCGGGGGAGGTCACAGACAATTATAATCAACAGGTGAACAAATAAAAATTCGTTTCTAAAAGCAATAGGTGCTATGAATAATAGGAAAGGAAATAATGGACTAGAGTTTCAAGAGTGAGGGCTGCCCCTTAGGCAAGCTGGCCAGGGAAGACTTCCCTGAAGCTGACTCCCAGGCACGATGACGGCCAGGCAGGCAAGGAAAAGGTCTGGGGGAGGGTCTTCCCGCAGAAGGAACAGCACAATGCAAGTTCTACCTATGCTTTTACCAGCTGTGTGGCCTTAGGCTCATTCTGTGCCTCAGTTTCCTCTTTGGTAAAACAGAGCTCATACTAGTACCGATGTTGTCAGATTGCTGTGACCATTAAGTAGGTGAATCCATGGGAAGTGACAGCTAGGACAGGACCAAGTACATAGTAATGTCTTTGGCTGTGGTTGCTGTCTGCCAAAGTTATTTCTCCAAGAACAAGTCCACCAAGATGAGCATTCCCCCTTTCTTCCCTAATTTTTGGAAGAGCCTTCTGGAGGATGGCTAGTACATGTTCAGCATTTGTGGTTAGCTCTTCTCTCTCACCTAAAGGCACCTCATGGGCGGAGAATAGGGCTATTGAATTAACTTGCAACAGTACTAGGCATGAAACAGGGCTTTCCAATGAACTCAGTGCTCCCCCTCCCCAAAAGGCTGCTGCCCCTTCCATAAATATCCGCCACTTGATATGAGGATAAAACGAGATGACAGAGATGAGGACACCATGGAACTAAAAAGTTCCTTGCAAGAACAAGACATTACTGCTATTAATAATAAATGGCAGTAACTGGGAAAATCAACTTTTGTTGGGTGAATTATCCACGTGTCCACCACAGTTTTGGAATAGTAACCTGAAAGCGGTAAGCAATTCTTACAGAGTCGGCACCACGTTTTGTTACACAAGTTGGACCTCATTTCTAATCCTCAAATTTCCTTAGGACAGTCTCATTTTGTGCAGACTCTGGAATTCCACAAGGCGGAAGCACCAGCTGTGTTCAGCCACCCCATCATTCATCTCCGCACCCTTCGCCATAACTCAAAAAACCTGTGATCACTTAGAAACCACCTCTGATCCGTAGGCGGCCGAGGCAGCAGACTGAATTTACAACAAAGGCCTGCCTGCAGAAATCTTCCTGTCACCTGCAGGCCACATAAACCATTAGCATCCCAGCCATAACGCACCGTCCATGAGCTACACAGGCATTTCAAAACCGAGCACTTTGCCACTATTTATGGGCCAAGTCAGGGACTTCAGCAGCTCTCTGATTTTCTTGTCAGCCTGCCAGAAGAGAAGCTACACAGAACAGCTGTGTTACCCACCTTCTAGAGTTTGCATGTTTGAAGAAAATGAAAAGCAAAATCCCCAAACTTTAAAAGGTGCTGTGCCCCAATGTGTGCTTCTCCTTGCAGTGTTTTCCTGGCCCTGGAAACACTTTTTGCTCAACTCCCAGTCACTGCCCTCTGCTAGAGAGGAAAAAGGCAACGGAATATCATTTTTGTCTAATTGCCCTACGCAGAGTTCTCACCAAAGGCAAGCCACAGTGGAATATTATTATTTTTAGAACGCTACCCGGTTTTAACATTTTAGCAGCCACGTGATCTCCTGAACCACAATGGTCCTTAAATGAACCATTTTCTCCCATTCGCAGAAACGGATATACAGAGAGACATTTATTTTTTTCTAAATAAGTCCTTTACCCTTCCAGAGGCTGGTAAAAATATACTCAAAAGCCACATCCACACCTAATTATAAGCATAACATATACACATGGGATATTTAAAGTGTTGATTGGTCCTCCTTAATAGTTTTTTTCCACTTGCATAGAAAATTAAGTAGAGGGCAACACAATGAAACATTTTCTAAGTCACTCCTATTTATTAGGAAGTTCAGAATAATAGGCTCCAACCTGGAAAAAAAAAAGTCAATGCAATCTAAAAATAACAAAGGGTGCATAACAAATTTGTCCTCATTTTGTTCTTAATAGAAGGTGTTTCTCGTGCATCGGCAAGAATGACCTATCAAACACATCACCTTGTACAGTCAATTTATTCCTCTATCAGGCAGTCATTGGGGAGGGATTTTGTTTTGCATTGTCTCAACATAAAATGGAATGCCATGCCTGCTTTCCCTGAAGAGGTGAGGGAGGCTCTTTTGTCAAGAAAGCTTTCTGAAAGACGTTTGATCAAAACCAAGACGCTGAGGCATGGAGACGCTTCCCTCCTCCCTCCACCAAACGCCGCTCCCGCCTTTGGATAACCTCTGGATCCCAGAGCAAGAGCGGAGCCCACCGTAGCATCCCTTTCGGCTCTCAACCGCACGGTTTTGCCAGGCTCACTCAGAATATTTCCCAAAAATTAACTCTTTTGCTAGACCTGAAAGCCCCCAGCTTAGAAGACAGGAATGTACCCTTCTGGATTTTCAGTTGTAAAAACTGAAAGGAGGAAAGATGAAGGGGCTTCTTGGGGTCACTGGGCAGTCAAACCATCAGGAGATCAAATTAGCATCTAGGGACCAACCCACGATGGTCACTTCTTGCTTTGTACCTCATCATTTTAACAAGCATAAAGCATAAAGAAAAGCTGGGGGCAAGCCCAACTTT
>JAQZBX010057388.1:0-17975 GCA_029593785.1 Cabassous unicinctus
GAAGGGGGGATTTAAAATGGATAAAGTAAATAAATAAATCTTAAAAAAAAAAAAAAAATCATACAGATGAAAACTGTTAGAGCTGTATCAAGTCTCAAGCCTGGGGAAACGGATATGGCTCAAGTGACTGGGCTCCTGTCTACCATATAGGAGGTCCAGGGTTCGATTCCCAGGGCCTCCTGGTGAAAGGCAAGCTGGCCCGTGCAGCGAGCTGGCCTGAGTGGAGAGCTGGCCCACGTGGAGTGCTGGCCTGTGCAGGAGTGCTGGCCTGCACGGAAAGCTGGCGCAGCAAGATGACGCAACAAAAAAGAGACACAGAAGAAAGACAATAGATGCAGCAGACCAGGGAGCTGAGGTGGCGCAAGAAATTGATGCCTCTCTCCCACTCTGGAAAGTCCCAGGATCGGTTCATGGTGCTGCCTAAAGACAAGACAAGCAGACACAGAAGAACACACAGAGAGCAGACAGCGAGCGCAAAAACAACCACTTGTGTGTGTGTGGGGGGGGGGTGTTTAAAAAAAACAAGTCTCAAGCCTGAACGAGAATATAGTGGGCTAGAATATCCGAGAGGGGGGCCCTCCATAGAAATGGTAGGCAAAACTTAATAAACGTTATTTTAAATATATAGCTGAGCTCCCAAGAAAGTAAGGACAGCATCCAGAATTCAAAGTGAAAAGGGAACTGAAAGCCAAAACAATAAGCTCCAAGCTGTCACTGAGACTGCTCTGAGATAGGTCTGGTTGTCTCATAAGAACTTGAGTTTTAATGCAGGAAAGAAGCCGAGGTCTTAGACCCTTGCTACACAGGGTATTGACGCTGAGAACTTGCTTAAAACCAGGTCTCTTGAAGAACTGTGTCCTCAGTGAAAGGGGAAATTATCTGCCTCTTGGCACAGGAAGCTGACAAATAAGCTTGTCTCTCTCAGCCTGGACTCAGTGGGGATAAATTTGTCCTTTCCAAGAATCTGTGAGCAAGACCCTGCCCTCAGGTGGATTTGGGATTTGCATTTATACTATCTCCTTAGTAAGTGAACAGTCAAGCCAAGAAATTAACATAAAAAGTGATCCTGAAAGCAGATATTTCTGGAGCAAATGAAAGAAGCAAATTCATAATCTCTCCAGAGACATTTCTTGACACAGGTAAAGTAAGTCTTATTGATGATAATGCCCCACTGAGGTTGGGCTCAAAAATTTAAAAAAAATTAAAGCACTTAATGAAATAATGCACCATGAATGAATGTCAGTAAAACTACAAATATCAGGACCAAACTCCTAAAACTTTAATTACATAATGATCAAGTAGAAACTATTTTTAAAAGTATATTTAAAATTATTAAAGGCATAAAAGAAGGAATGAAATATATGAATCTGACATCTGGCAAAAAGAAATTAGGCAAATTTAGAACCAAATGTAACTTCTAATATGAACAATATGATCATAGAAATCAAAAACTCAATGATCCTTCATACTTTGCTGATAGGAATGTTAATGGTACTGCTACTATAGAAAACACTTTGGCATTTCCTGAAAAAATTAAACATAGAGTTACAATATGCCCTAGCAGTTCCATTCCTAGGTATATAACCATGAGAACTGAAAACATATGACCACACAAAACTTGTATATGAATGTTCATAGCAGCACTTTTCATAATAGCCAAAAGTTAGAAACAACCCATATGTTCATCAGCTGATAGATGGATAAATATTGTACAGTCATACAACGGAATATTATTCAGTCATAAAAATAAATAAAATACTGATATATGCTACAACATGGATGAACCTTAAAAATACTATGTTAATGAAAGAAGCCAGACACAAAAGGCCACATATTGTAGGATTCCATTTATTTGAAATCTCCAGAATTGGCAAATCAATAAGGAAAGTAGAGTAGTGATTGTCAGGGCCTGTGTCGGGAGGACAGGGAATGGAAAGTGAACTGCTAAGGGGCATTAAATTTCTTTCTAGGGTGTTGAAAATGTTCTGGAATTAGATAGTAGTGATGATTGCACAACTTTGTGGATGTGCTCAAAAAAAACCACTGAATTTAAAAGGGTGAATTTTATGGTACATGAATTATATCTCAATTTTAAAAATTGCAATGGATTGATTAATCAGCATATCACATACAGCTGAAGAAAGGAAAAAAAAAAAAATCAAAATTCCCTTAACTGGAAAAAAGATCTGGGGGAAATTATCTGGAACACAGTACAGATAAAAAGGTAAAAACTATGAAAGAGAGTTAAGATGCAAGGAGGATTTATTAAGGAGATCAAACATATATTCATCTAGTTCCAGGAGAGGCCAAAGAGAAGGTAAAACAGACTATATTTAAAGAGATAGTTTTCTAAGAATTTCTAGACTTTTAATGAAAATATGACTCCTAAAATTCAAGAAGCACAGCGAGTCCCCAAATAGCTATATAAAAATAAATCCACATTTACCTATACTATAGTGAAACCAAAGAATATCAAAGACAAAGAGATGACCTTCAAAGCAGCCAGAGAGAAACCACAGATTACCTCCAAAGAATTAACAACTAGACTGACATTTCAAATTATCGGCAATAACAGAAACCAGAAGATGATGGAGTATTATCTCAAATATTCTGAGAGAGAATAACTTAAAACCTAGAATCCATATCCAGCTAAACTATAATTAAAGAGGTGGGATGAAAGAGACATATTCAAAGATAATAATATTTTATCACTAATAAATCCTTTATCAAAAGAAAGATTTCAGAAAAAGAAAACCTACATCCAGAAGGAAGCTGTAAGATAACAAGAAGGAATGATGAGTAAAGAAACTAATAAACATATGAATAAACCTAAACAATTGACTATATTTTAAAAGGAGGAATGATTGTTTGGGGGATTATAAAAACAAAGTAGAACCAAAATTCTAGTCAATGATATTATGTTAGATGAGAGGGAGTTATTTGAATTAAAGCATTCAAAGGTTCTTTAATTACTCAGGAAAAGGGCAGGGATATGGATTAAACTTTCAATTTTATTATATGCTGAAATTTTAAGGGTAGCCACCAAATTAAGAGAAATAAAATGAATAACTTCCAAACCAGTGGAAGGAGAAAAAAAAAAAGGAAAAAAGAAAACTTAATTAGTTTAGTGGAAGAAAGAGAGAGGGGGGAAGAGAGGGCAGGGGGAACACAGCAAAAGAAGGGTAAATACAAAGCACAAAAGAAGGCTTAAAAATTCAAATGTATCAGTAATCACAATAAACATAAATGAAATTAACTCCATATGCGGCTCCTTAATTTGCCCCTATCTTTTATCCCAGTTCATTTTGTTCAGAGATGGGAGACTGTGGGAAGAAAGCATTACCTAAATGGTTTGTAAAAGCACATTTGTTACAGGACTATCTCCAAAATTCACCCTATCCTAAGGGGTATACAGAGATAGCCAAGGTTTTAGGTAGCCAATATCTGCAGATTTAGTGGTTGGTCCCTTCTAATTTTAAAATTCTATGATCCTATTTACTCCATGATTTACCTAATAGAGTCTTGTTTTATTCTCTTTTGGTTTTTTTTTTCCTTTTGCCTTACAACTTTGTGCTATATTTCATCATTTCCAACCTGTTTGTATTTACTCTGGGCAAAGATTATTGAGCTCTTACTATGAGTAAAAGTATCAGTGTAATACCTGGCCCCTACTGTCAAGAAGCTCACATTCAACTGAGGATGCTTTAACTTTCACAACCATTTAAACTACATAATAAGAGATCGAAAAAACAACCACAAGGAACAGGGGCAGTAGTGACTAATTCTGCCAAAGGAACTGTGGAATACTTCAAAGAGAAGAGTTCTGAACTCGGCCTCAATGGCCTGACTAGAATTTTGATGGACAGAAGCCACAAAATCTCAGATGAATATGTCTTGATATGTTAAAAAATAAGTAATTCAATATGGTTGGGCATAGGATATGTGGAAAGAGAAATAGAAAACCAGGCTATATAAGTACTATGATATGTTAAGGTAATGGAGAACTATTAAAAGCAGGAAAATATGAACACGTGTTTCTGAGAGATGATGCTTGGATGGAAAATTTGTCATGAATATATTAAGAGAGCAGGTAAATTAAAGAAAAGCATCTAGTCCCTCATTTACCCACTCCACTAAACATTAACATTTTTCATTGATAAAATAAACACACAAGGTAAATAAAAATATCTAATCCCTGTAAGAGATTTAAATAGGATACACATAGATCTTGGCTCAGCTAATGCCTAACTGGAACACCAACTGGGATAAAAGTCAAAGACAGACAAGGCACAGTATATGTTGGTACCAACATTACCAAGAAAAGTACTACCTCACTCTATCCCTTACCCAATGAGAAATGGCATGCATCTACTTCTACCATTAATGATCGTGCGCCTAAATATATGGAGGCAGAGCTACTCTTCTTAGGCAAAGAAGAGACAGAAGGGGCAGTTTGAGGAGAGAAGTCAGGATAAAAACATCAGCAGGAATCAAAGGATGAGTGAAACCAATTGCACAAAATGTTTAAAAATAGAGCCTGAGAGTCTAAACCTCACAGATAGTTGGTTTTAATCGTGGTCTTTCCATCACAAATGACCAGGAGGGCATAGAATAAAATGGGTTTAAAGTTGGACTTGGTCATTACAGACTTGTGCACTATTTCAGAATGGAAGGAGTGATACTCTAGTGCTGCATGGCTCAGTTCCTAGATTTTCTTTTGGATTTTTGAGTTGCAGCCCATGCTAGTGGGCACAGACTAAAGGGAAGAAGTAATTATTTCATAAAACCAACTGATAATTACCTCCTCAGAACTTTAAAAAAAAACAAAACAAAACATTTTTTTATACCTTTTGGGAAGAATTTTAATACATTCTAACTTTTTAAAAAATGGTCTCTTGGCCTTAACACTATTTGAAGATCAGGACTTTACACATACATACCTCCTCTCAATAAATGTTTAAAAATGAAAGAAATCTTCAGTTACATTATGAAATCTGAAATACAACATTTAAACCTCTTTACTACAATGTACTGTAGTACAATGTACAATGTACAATCTGATCTGATACTGCCTTAATCAAATGACAAAGAAATGTTCAACTCAATGTCTTGATCTTCTTTGAAGGAGTTAAAAGTAACATCTGCGTGTAGAATCATGGAGAATCAGGAAAGACAGATACCTGCTTAGGAAAGCTCAGCAACAGCTCTTAAACTTTCAACAAGGGCAGATAATTAAGAGATGAAGGGCTATATTCAAAACAATCAATACAGAAATTAGGTAAACACATTATTTTAAAACCACAAATTCAAATACACACATACCTCCTAAGAACAGTTTAAGTATTTTAACCTAACTATTCTGTTTCTCAAACTAGCCAATCTTTATCAGTAAGCTATTCCAAAGCTACATTAATGGGTCCTGGCCCTTATGTATCAACTTAAACATTTGTGGAACCAGGACTTCCAACTATATCCAAGAATAATGAGGCAATCCTCCCCACCACAATGGTATCAGCGGAAGTATAAGAGAGTCAGAACTTTCACCACTGTCCAGTGGTAATGAGGCCACTCCCATCACAGTGTCAGCAGAGATCACATGCAGAAACATAAATATACATGTCCAAGAAGCACAACCTACTCCAAACAGACCTACTCCAAGACAAATACTAATGAGAATGTCAAATGCCAAAGATAAAAAGAGAATTCTGAAAGCAGCAAGAGAAAAGTGATTCATCACATACAAGAGATCCTCAATAAGACAAAGTGCTGATTTCCCACTGAAACCATGAAGGCAAGGAGGCAGTGGCATGATATATCTAAGGTACTGAAAGAGAAAAACTACCAGCCCCAAATTCTTTAACCAGCCAAAATGTTCTTCAAAAATAGAGAGTTTAAAACATTCACAGATAAACAGAAACTGGCAGTTTGTCACCAAAAAACCTGCCCTCCAAGAATTACTACAGGGAGTTCTGCAGGTTGAAAGGAAAAGACAAGAGAGAGTGGCTTGGGGCAGTGTGAAGAAATGAAGATCTTTAGTAAAGGTAACGAAATGAGTAAATGCAAAACCCAATATTACTGTATCCTCAATATATAACTCTACTATTCAATTCCTCTAAGAGAATACAATTGAATAAGAAAAAGTCATAGTTCCTGATAATGGACACACAAGATATAAAGAGGTAATGTGGGGGAGAAACCACATAAAGAGGGGAAACAGAGATATGGGAGCAGAGAACATGTATGCTACTGAAGCTAAGTTGGTATTTTTTCAAATTAGTAGGTTACAGATGTGGGCTGTATAATACAAACCCTGGGGTAATCACAAAGAAAGTAATTTTAAAATACTTTCCTGCAAAAACAGGAGTGAGAAAGGGATCAGTCAGAAACATCACAAAAGATCAACTATACAGAAAGAAGGCTGCAATAAAGGGAGACAGAAAAGATATAAAATATATAAAAACCAAAGGGAAAAGTGGCTGAAGTAAGTTTTGCCTTTACAGTAATAACACTGACTGTTCATGGATAAATTTCTCCAATTAAAAGACAGATTGGCAGGATGGATTGAAAAACATGACCCAACTATATGTTGTTTACAAGAGACTCACCTTGGACCCCAAAGACACAATTAGCATAAAAAGAAAAGATGGAAAAAGATAATCTGTGCAAATAGTAACCAAAAGAGAGCTGGAATAGTTACACTAATATCGGACAAAATAGACATTAAGTCAAAAGCTGTTACAAGAGCCAAAAAGAACACTATGTATTAATAAAAGGGTCAATACACCAAGAAGAAATAACAATCATAAATATTTATGCACTGTGATAGTTTGAATCTTTTGTGGACCCTACAAAATTATATTCTTAAATTAACCCACTCCTGTGGGTGTGAACCTATCGTAGGTGGGATTATATTAGATTCAGTTAAGGGCCATATGATTGGGTTAATTCAGTAAGGTATAGCCCAGGATGGGTCTTAATCCTCTTACTGGAGTCATTTATGAACAGAATGAATATACAGAGAAGAAAGGCCACAGAGACAGAGAGAAACCTCCAGAAGGTGAGAGAGAAGGCCTTGGGAAACAGAAGTTGAAATCAATGGAAAACAGAAGATGAGAGTTAGTCAGTGAAGTCAGAAGCTGAAAGCAACAAGGCACAGACAAGAGGGGAAAGATGAGCAGACGCCACAATATGCCTTGCAATGTGTCTTCCCATATGAGACAGGAATCCAGGACTACCAGTAGTCAGTCCTCAAGGAGAAAAGCTTCACTTCATGAAGCCTGTTTTGGACATTTTCACAGCCTCAGAACAGTAAGCTTATAAGTTAGTAAATCCCCATTTGTAAAAGCCAACCCACTTCTGGTGTATTTGGAAGCCTTTAGCAAACTAAGACATGCACCTAACCATGGTGCCCAAAAATACATGCAGCAAACACTGGCAAAACTGAAGGGGAAAATATACACCTCTGCAATAAGAGTTAGAGACTTCAATACACCACTCTCATCAATAGATAGAACATCTAGATAGAGGATCAATAAGGAAATACAGAACTTGAATAATATGAGAAATGAACTAGACCTAACAGAAATATACAGAACACTGTACCCCAAAGAGCAGGATATACATTCTTCTCAAGTGCACATGGACCATTCTCTAGGAATGTTGGGTCACAAACCAAGTGTCAATAAAATTTAAAAGATTGAAATTATACAAAGCATCTTCTCTGACCACAATAGAATGAAGCTGGAAATCAATAAAAGGCAAAGAACTGGAAAAACCACAAATAAATGGAAATTAAATAACACATTCTCAAACAATTAATGGGTCAAAGAAAAAAAATCACAAGGGAAATCAGTAAATATCTTGAGACAAATGAAAACAAGAATGCAACATATCAAAATTTATGGGATGTAGTAAAGGCAGTGCTGAGAGGGAAATGTATAGCACTAATGCTTACATGAAAAAAGAAGGGCGAGCTAAAAATCAAAGACTTAATTGCACACCTGGAGAAACTAGTAAAAGAACATTAAACCAAACCCAAAGCAAACAAAAGGAAAGACATAACAAATATTAGACCAGAAATAAATGAAATAGAGAAAGGAAAAATAGAACACGCTAACAAAACTAAAGGTAGGTTTTTTGAAAAGATCGATAAAAGTAACAAACCTCTAATGAGACTGACAAAGAAAGAGAGAGGTTGCAAATAAATAAAATCAGAAATGAAGGGGAGACATTACTACTGACCCCAGAGAAAAAAAAGGATCGTTAAGAGGATACTACAAACAACTGTATGCCAACAGATTAGACAGCCTAGCTGAAATGGACAAATTCCTAGAAACATGAATAACCTACACTGACTCTATAAGAAACAGAAGTTCTCAACAGACCAATTACAAGTAAAAAGAGTGACTCAGTCATCAAAAACCTCCCAACAAAGAAAAGCTCCCGGCTAAATGGCTTCACAGGTGAATTCTACCAAACATTCCAAGAAGAATGAATACCAATCCTGCTCAAACTCTTCAAAAAAATTGTAAGATAGCATTCCCTAACACATTCTATGAGGCCAACATCACCCTAATACCAAAGCCAGATAAAGTTACTATAAGAAAAGAAAATTACAGACCAATTTCTGTTATGAATATAAATGCAAAAATCCTCAACAAAATACTAACAAATGGAATCCAACAGCACATTAAAAGAATTATACACCATGATCAAGTCATATTTAACAAGTCAGATTTTATGTTGAACCTGGTTTGCAAGGGTGGTTCAACATAAGAAAATTAATGTAATAAATCATATTTTTAAAATGGGTAGGGGGAGGGAAGCGGGTGTGGCTCAGTGGATAGAGCCCCCGTTTACCATATGGGAGGCCCGGGTTCGTGTCCCGGCGCCTCCTTGTGAGGGCAGGCCGGCTCGCGCGGCGCCGTGGGCTGATGCGGCAAGACCTCACAGCAAGGGGGAGATAAGCAGACACAGAGAAGACACGCAGTGAATGGACACAGCAAACACAAGCAGCAAGGGGGGGATAAATAAATAAAATAAATAAATCTTTAAAAAAAAAAAAATGGGTGGGGGGAAACCACTTGATCATCTCCACCAATGCAGAAAAGGCATTTGGCAAAATGCAGCATCCTTTCTTGATAAAAAAACACTTAGAGGGGATAGGAATAGAAGAAAACTTTCTCAATATAATAAAGAGCATATATGAAAATTCCACTACTAACATCATACTCAATGGTAAAAGACTGAAAACTTTCCCTCTATATTCTGGAATGAGACAGGGATGCCTACTATCACCAGTGTTATTCAGTATTGTACTGAAAATGCTAGACAGAGCACAGAGCAATTAGACAAGAAAAAAAATAAATAAAAGGAACAGAAATGAAACTTTCACTATTTGTAGAAAACATGATCCTATATAAAGTTCCGAAAACTCTACAACAAAGCTACTAGAGCTGATAAATTCACCAGAGTCGTGGGGTGCAAGATCAGAAAAAAAAAATCAGTAATATTTCTATACACAAATAGTGAGCAACCTAAGGAGGAAAACAAGGGGGAAAAATCCATTTACAATAGCAACTAAAAAACTCAAATATCTAGGAAAAAATTTAACCAAGAATATATAGGATTTATATACAGAAAGCTATAAAATATTGCTAAAAGAAACCAAAGAAGATCTAAAGAGATGAAAGGACAGTCCATGCTGATGGATTGGAAAACTAAATATTGTTAAGATGTCAATTCTCCCCAAAGCAGTTTACAAACTCAGTGCAATCCCAATCAAAATTCATTTGGAAGGATAAGGAGCCCCAAATAGCCAAAACCATCTTGAAAAAGAAAAAAGTTGGAGAACTCACCTTTCCTAATTTTAAAGCTATTACAAAGCTATAGTTATCAAAACAGAATGTAGAGAATGAGGACCAACCCAGGAAGAAGAGGGAAATTTGTTTGGCCATGCCACACCTGGCCTGGTCCCAGCTTGGAGGGGCCTGGCAGGGGTACTGCAAGGACCCAGTGATGTCTAGTGCCAGGAATTGGCCACTGTCTCCGGGCCACTTTGGTGGCAGGCTGAAGGCTAAGCATGGGGAAGAGCTGCAAGGTGATCATGTGTGGCCAGGTATCTGTGGGCAAAACTTCAATCCTAGAACAGCTTCTATATGGGAACAATGTAGCTCTGAAATGACTGAGATGCAGGAAGGCATCTACATGAGCTCCAATGAGACAGACCAGGGGATGTGGGAGCAGGTGCATTTCTACAACACCGGGGGTGGGGGGCTCTGAGATGGGGCTGAGCTGTACTCGCACTGCTTCTCCTGCATGGAGGGCTACGTCTTAGTCTATAGCAGAGAGCCAAGAGTCCTTTCAATGTATGGAGCTGCTTAAGAAGGAGATTGACAAGTCCAAGGACAAGGAGGAGGTCACCATCGTGGTCCTTGGCAACAAATGTGACCTGCATGAGCAGCAGCTGTGGCTCAGCACAAGGCCAAGTCAGAGAAGGTGAAGCTGTGGGAGGTGTCGCTGGCTGATCACTGCTCCCTCCTGGAGCCCTTCATCCACCTGGCCAGCAAGATGACCCAACCCCAAAGCAAGTTCACCTTCCCCCTCAGCTGCAAGAACAAGGGCAGTGGCTCCTTGGATGGCTGAAGAGCTGCCACCCTTCAAGCACCATCCCAACCCAATTCCAACTTCTGGGGCTCTGGAAGATGGGTTGAGGGGAAAAGGCAGTATAGGCAAAGTCAACAGGGGAGCATCCTCCTAGGCCAGGCAGCAGGGCTGTCTGGGCTAAGGTCACCTTTGAGCCCTCACAACCCTGGGAAGTGCAAATAATCTAGGTTAGTCTTCTCCCCAACCTCATCCGGCTTTCATCATACCTGCCCCCCTGCGACCCAGGGCAGTATGGGTCAGCATCGCTTTCACCTCCCCCAGACAGGAAGCAGAGCTAACCGTGCAGAAGTGCTAGTCAAGGTCTGGTTCCTATCACAGGGGTCCCACCCCCTGGACTTCCTACCAACAGCACAGACATGGCACCAGACTGTACTCAAGAGAAAGGATATCCAGGTATCCTGATATGTACATAGATGTGCACACGTGTGTGTGTACAAGCTGATGTTAGGAGGTGTCTTCTCTTCTGACACCCTGACCTTTCTCCTGTCCTTTCCTTGGCTAGAAAAAGCTAGCCTTCTGGGAAGTTTAATTTTGTTTTAACTCTTTCCCCCAACTGTTCCTCATCCTCTTTCTCCTCAGGAAGCAGATGGGTCTCATTGGTTGAAGCGTAAGGGAACAAGGACTAGATTGTGAGTCACCAACTGGCTTTGTGACCCAGCAGGGCCTTTCAGTTTTCTCATTTGTAAGGTGACAGGAGTTGCTTAGGTTTTCTCCTAGGTCCTGTCCAGCTCTATGATTTTATAATGCCCTTGGCTTTGGGCCATGTGTTATTGTACCCCTTGCTTCTCCCTCTTCAAAGTGCTATGCCTACCAGCCCAGATGGCTGGTACACTACTCTCCCTCCAGCCACCAGGGGGCAGGAGTGCACTACACACTCTTAGTTGCCAGAGTGGCCACTCTGTGCCCAATCAGCCAGACTTTACACCTATCCCACTCAACCATTCAGGCTGGTCTTTACCCATTCCCGTGGTTGTTTTAAGCTAATAACTGGACTTCAGTTTATAAATTACCTATATTTATATGGCTGCTGCCATAATGAAGGCTGGACAAGGTGCTTCTCTAGCCCTTCTTACCTCAGATGCCTGAACAGAACAAGGCAAACCAGTAGCAGTTTCTCAGGGGCTGATAGCTTTCTGTCTGGGCTCATAAGGATGGTTACACACTCAGACATGCTACAAAGTGAGCTTATAACTCACAACTTCCTGTGCCCACTTCAGACTTATAATGTGCACACCTAGCACAGGTGAGACACTATAGGAAGGCAATCTCCCATACCTGCCCCTTCTCCCTAAAAGGACAGGTAACCAGTGGCAGGTGGCCCTGGGCTAGGCAAGCAGAGTTAGGGTATGTATAGGCTTGGGCTTAAGTCCATTTATTGATGCATTGGACACAACCACAACTGCTTATTATTAAAAAACAGAAACAAAACCATGTACTGGCACAAGGACAGAAATATAGACCAATGGAATCAAACAGAGTTCAGAAATAAACCCTCACATCTATGGCAATTGATTTTTTAGAACAGTGCCAAGTCCACTCAATGAAGAAAGAATAGTCTCTTCAACAAACAGTGCTGGGAAAACTGGATATATATGCAAAAGAATGAAGGTGGTCCCCTACCTCATACCATAAACAAATATTAACTAAAAATGAATCAAAGACCTAAATATAAGATATAAAACTCCTAGAAAAAAGCATAGGGAAGCATTTGCAGGACCTTGTGTTAGACAACAGTTTCTTACACTTTACACCCAAAGCACAAGCAATAAAAGAAAAAGTAGATAAATGGGACCTCATCAAAATTAATTTTTTTTCTGGAAAGGACTTTATCATGAAAGTAAAAAGACAATCTCAACAGGAGAAAATATTTGGAAACCACATAGCTGCTAAGGGTTTAATACCCAGAATATATAAAGAAATATTACAACTTAACAATAAAAAGACAAACAACCCATTTAAAAATAGGCAAAAATACTTGAATAGACATTTCTCCAAAGAGGATATACAAATGGCCAAAAAGCACAGGAAAAGATGTTTAACACCATATATCATTAGGCAACTGCAATTTAAAACAATGAAATACCATACATCTATTAGAATGGCTAAAATCCCAAACACCAAAACTAACAAGTGCTGGTGAGAATGTGGAGCAACAGGAATTTATAACTGGTAAGACTGCAAAATGATACAGTTATTTTGAAAGACAGTTTGGCAGTTTCTTACAAAGCTAAACATAGACTTACCATATGATCCATCAATTGCACTCCTAGGTATTTACCCAAAGGAGCTGAAAACTTATGTCCACACAAAAATCTGTGCTTGACTGATTATGGCAGCTTTATTCATAATTGCTAAAACTTGGAAGCAACCAACAACTGTGGCACATTCACACAATGGCATATTATTCAGTGGGTAAAAGAAATGAGCCACAAATAAAATCAAGTCACAAAGAAACATGGAGGAACCTTAAAAGCATACTGCTAAGTGAAAGAAGCTAGTCTGAAAGGGTTACATGCTGTATGATTCCAACTATATGACACTATGGAAAAGACAAAACTACAGGGATAATAAAAAGATCCATGGTTGCCACAGGTTCGGGGTGGAGGATAAGGGATGAAAATATGGAGCACAGGGCATTTTTAGGGCCATGAAATTATTCTATATGATAATTTCATCAACTGTAACAAAGGTACCACATTAATGCACCATGTTAATAATATGGGAATCTATGTGTGTGTATGGAGGGGAGCTGGTAACTCTTTACTCTCTGTGAAACTTTTCTGTAAAAACAAGACAAGCTACAGACTTGGAAAACCACATATCCAACAAAGGACTAGTACCTAGAACATATGAAAAATGCTCAAAACTCAACAGTAAAATAAACAGTTCAGTTAGAACATGGGCAAAAGACATGAAGGGACATTTCACCAAAAACATCATACAGTGGCAAATAAGCACATCATCATCAGCCACCAAAAAAAATACAAATTAAAACCACAATGAGATATAATTACACACCAATCAGAATTGTGACATTACCAAATTCTGGGAAGGATGCAGACAAACTGAATCACTCATACAAAGCTGGTGGGAATGTAAAATGGTACAACAATTCTAAAGACAATTTGGCAGTCCCTTAAAAAATTAAACATGCAACTATCATACAATCCAGCACCTGCACTCTTGGGCATATCTCCAAGAGAAATGAAGACTTTTGTTCACACAGAAACTGTACACAGTGCTCACAGTAGCTTTACTTGAAAAAGCCCAAAACTGAAAACAATCCAAATGTCCTTCAATGGGTGAATGCTTAAACAAACTGTAGTATATCCATACCATGGACTGATACTCAGCAATAAAAAGAAACAAATTATTGATATATGCAATGACCTGGATGAATGTCCAGAGAATTATGCTGAGTTAAAAAAAAAAAAAAAAAAATGCCAATCCCCCAAAATTACATGCTGTATGATTCCATTTATATAATATTCTTAAAATGACAAAATTACAGAAAGAGCAAACAGATTAGTGATTGTCACGTGTTACAGAGGCAGAAGGGAATAGGAGGGAGGTGGGAGTGGCTATAAAAGGACAATGTGCAGGATCTTCCGGGTGATGGAAATGTCCTGTATTTTTACTGTATTCCGTGTGAATATCCTGATTGTGATATTGTACTATGGTTTTGCAAGATATTACCACTGAGGAAAAGTGGGTTAAGGGTACATGAGATCTATTTGTATTATTTCTTACAACTGCAGGGGGATATACATAGTCCTCGTGTCTGCCCCTAACTGTTCCTAATTCACTTCCTTATGGTTAAACCAGACAAATTAATGCTTTCAATCTGGCTTCTTAAAGAAACCAAGCCTTTATCAATTTTGAACATTTAAAACCATCAACAAAATAAAATATTATTAAAAGTCAAATCTATTTCCATATTTAAGTCTTCCTTTTTACAATCTGATTATGGAGACAGAAACTAAATTGTCCAGAGGATAATCACTGGCAGCAACCTTCAAGATGCCTCAATGTAAACTAAGTGGAATCAGTAACTCACTATCTTCCCACCGGCAAGGGCTGAGCATGGACTCAACTTACCATAGGCTCTCCAGTGGTATCACAGCTAGGAGGTGGCATTTCCAAAACTAGTTAAGAACCATCCTGAGCAACTGGCACCAAAGCTCAGATAATACCACTCCCCACCTTGCCCCATTTAGAAGACTGCTCTCTTAAGACCCCTGACAGAAAGAAGAATGGGAAAGGATAGGTCCTTCTCTTGAGCAAAATCTTCAGTCCATTCAGTCAGACCTGGTCTACCTATGCCTCTCTATGAGACAGTGAGAAATCAAGGGCTTGTGTGAGAAACTTCCAGCCCGTCTGACCTTATGTTCAGTCTGTACTGTATGCCGCATGTTGCTGTTTGCCTAAAGCCTTTTGACACAAACATACTGAACAATATCTGCTTTACCTCAGAATATTCCTCTGACTCTCAAAAGATTGGAGAATGCCCCTGAGAAATGGCTCAATTTTAAGTCTCCAGAATAAAAAAAAGTAAATATTTATTTCTTTGACCTCTTTTTCTATGTACAGCCACATAAGTGCCCAAAGAAGATGGCTTCTCTTGTTAGATATTCTTGGATATTTAAAATTTATCAAAGAAGGCAATACAGATAGGTGAATCAAAAACTGAACTGACAGAAAACCTTGATTTAAGCCTGTCAATTGAGTGACTGAATAGATGATTTTATTGCATTGTGTCTATTTTACCATTTGCCAACTAAAGGTATATAATCTCTGACTTTCCCTATCTCACAGGGATTATGTTAAAAGAAATGAGATAGGAGATGCAGATTCCTTTGCTTTTTGGAACAATGACATTAATTCTCCTAATTTATATCCTAAAATTCAATCAGGTAATGAAAACTGCATTGAAATGACTTGAAATTTTAACAGAAAGCCTAGAAAAAATGTATATATACATATATCTATACCTATACTTGAACCAAAATAGATATAGAGATATAGCAGGTGCCTTGCTCTGAGAGCCCCTATATACGCACACACGGATACAGACAGATGGATAGCGAGAGACAGTCTCTCTGTCTCTCCTCTCTCTCTAGGGCCTATCACAGCTTGGCAGCTGGTATTCCCAGAATTAGTATACAACACCATGAGCAGTTATAGAGCAGCTATACAGATGCAGATATCTGTGTGTGTGTGAACGTGTATGTATTTTTCCTTTTTGTTTTTCTCAGATGTGATGATAAAATAATCTTCTAGGAAAAACCTGATTCCCCTGAACCAACACTTTAATCAAGCCTAGGGATAAGGTGGTATGCTGGACATCAATGCTGTTTTCCCTTCCTCAAATCACCTTTAGGGGAAGATGGATTAGCCAAGGAAAGCTCCTATTGCCTCACTGTGTTCAGCTTTTAGTCCCCACTCCTTGGCATCATCTCTTAATGCAAAAATATATGCCAACAGCTGCTATATCAATGACCTTTTAATGATCTGCTTCTCACAGAAATATTAAATGAAGCTGGAAGGGAGCTTGGTAAATTAATGTGAGACTTCCTTAAGATCTTTTAAAATTATCTTATTTTTCAAATCTTTTTAGCTTGATTCATATTAGTAAATGCCTCGTGTTTCTTTATTTATACTGCTATGTTGGTCCATAAAATAAATAATTATACATTCAGCATAGCAGGATAAAATAATCCAAAATACATGAAACTGCTTCCACAGTTAATCAACCAGCTCCTGAGTTTCAGAACATATCAATTCAAATTAATTTAAGTAAAATTAACATTGTTATCCTAAAACAAATTAAATTGTAATTTTTTTTTTTTTGGTATACATTTCAACATCTTCCTAAAACTCCTGATTTACTTAGTCCTCTTTTTCAAAGTGAGCTACCTGTCAACATCTTAGTCAGAGATTATAAAAGAATAAATTGTGGGACACAGCACAGTAGAGTATACAGTTGTGACTTCTGAGCCACTGAGCCTGGTTGCCTATTGTGGTTCTATGATTTATGGGTTGTATGATAGGCAAGTTACTCAACCTTTCCATATACCTATTTACTTATCAGTAAAATAGGGATAAATAATAACTATCACAAAGGAAATCATAAAGATTAATGAGCTAGTTGCCAGGTACACAGTATACAGTAATATTAGCCATGATTATGGACATATGTCTTGGAAATGCTAATTTCTAAACCTTGGTCATAGTTCAAACTTCCTAGAGTTAGATTTTATACATGAAGTATTAAAACCTATTCCCAACACAAACACTGTACACAACATAAATTCACACTTTTTTTTTAAAAAGTCTCTCAACAAATATTTATTAACAGCACTCAACCAGATGCTGGGGAAACAATAATTAAAAAAAAAAAAAAACAGACATGGTCCCTGAACTTATGCAGCTTACAGTTTAGCAGGGGAAGATTGATACTGAAAGAGTAATTTAAGTGCAAAGTATTTTACAAAGAAATGTATCTAACTTAATCTGTGAGTGACATCTAAGCTAAGATCTGAAAATAAGTAGGAACTAGCTGAGCAAAAAGGAGATGGGAAAGAACTTTTTATGCAGAGAGCAAACCACGGGAAAAGGCTCTAAGTTTCAGAGAGAATGGTGGGGTCAAGAAACTGAAGAAATCTCTAGTATGGTAGGGATACAGACAATAAGGGGGAATTAGGCTGCGATAGATTATGCAGGGCCTTGGAAACTGTTAGGAGATTTATTCTTTACTCTAGGAACAAAGAGAAGTCCTTAAAATATTTTTAAAGCAGGTGAATATCATGTCTAGACTTGACATATCTCTGACTGCTTTGTAGAAAATGCAATGACATGTAGTAAGAATATGTACAGGGAGATCAATTAGCAAGTTACCATAATACAACGAGAAAGAGATAGGGCAGTGACTTGGACCAGGATAGTGGCAAAATAAATGGCTTAATATAAACAGATTAAAGAAATATTCAGGAGGCAGAACTTATAAGCTGTAGTTGAATGGATGGGGAACACATAAAAGATAAGAACCACTCAACTTGCTTTAGGTGGATGGTGCATCTATTTACTAAAATAGGGATTATCAGAGGCGGCACAAGTTTCCAAGGTAAGTTTGTGAGTTTGAGGTACCTAAAAGACAACCAGATGGAGATATAAATGGGCAGCTTACCATACGAATCTTGAAAACACAAAAGGGCAATCAAGGATGGAGACAACAGTCAGATAGTCATCCGCCTAAGTCACCTGGAGAGAGACTACAAAGCAATGATTCTTCTTTTTTGTTTGTTTGGTTT
>JAQZBX010057389.1:0-17959 GCA_029593785.1 Cabassous unicinctus
AGGTTACAGATAGTTTGAAATCTCTGATGTTGGGGCATGGTTGGAATTTTTAAGAAACAGTGAGAAAGCCAGCAAGGCTGAACCAGAATGAATGAGAGGGCCAACATTAGATGATGAGGCTCCTTGGTTAATGGATGGCCAGGTAATGAAGGAACAATGAAGGGCATTGTATCAAATATGATGTTAGGGTGAAAGGGAAGCTCCTGTAGGGTTTCAAGAACAAGTGTGACAGGAGCTGACTTTTTCTAAGGGTGTAGAACAGTTAGAAGACTATTGCAATACCCTTGTCAAAAGTAATGGTGTTTGAAACAAGGTGGTAGCAGAGGAAGTGGTAAGAAGTGGTTTGACTCAGGATATGTTATGAAGGTAAATACACCAAGATTTCCTGGAAGATTGAAAAAAGCACAGGAGGGAAAGTGAGTAGGATAATGCCAAATTTTTGCATCGTAAAGCTGAAAGGGTGGAATTTTATTAACCGTTCTGGGGAATGAGCATATAGTCCAATTTTTGGAAGTGAAATTTAGAAATTCAGTTTTAAACATGCTAAGTTTGATATATTTATTACTTAACACTTCTAGTCGTGGAAATTTTTACCTGAGAATCATAATCAGGAATCCATGGGTAGATCGGTATTTGTGAACATTCTACAATTTTTTGTGTTTATACAAATGTGTGTTTTCGTGGGGTAACCTTGCTTTTATCAGATTCTTAAAGAGGTCCATGATTCCAAATAGTTAAGAAGCTTTAAGGATTTCATGAAAAAGAATTCAAGGTACACAGGGGTTACAGAATACATATACATGCTCACATGATTGATTTTTAGAAAAACAGCTATAAAAATGCAAATCTTGAAGTAAGAAGAATAATGTCTTCAGTACATTGTGTCTTTCACTTCAAACAAGATAGTGATATCTTCCCATGTATCTAAAGATATATATGTATAAAAGGACTGCTAATCTATTCTCCCAAACAATACTTTCACAGTTGATTTTATCTGTTCTTAAAAATTAAAAATTAATATGCTGGATTCTATAATAGAGTTTAACAAATTGGAATCATATAATGTGGGTGCTGTTAAAGTATCAACAGAATTTTTCATTTGGCATGGAAAGGGGAAGTTCTTAAAATAATGCAGGTGAATCGATCTGGAGCTGGGTCCTGATCGCAGGATTCTACAAATAAAGGCTTTGTCAAATTACATGTATGTGGCAAAAATATTAAACCTTAAAAGTTTAGCACAGTTCATTTTTTAGTATATATTTTATTTTTAAAAAAATACTTTAGATTACATAATTGTTATGTAAAAAATATAGGATCTCCCGTATGCCCAACTCCCTACCCCTCCCATACTTTCCCACACTAGCAACATCCTTCATTAGTGTGGTACATTTGTTACAATTGATGAACACACATTGGAGCATTGTCACCAAGCGTAGATTATAATTTACATTATAGTTTACACTCTGTCCAGCACAATTTTGTTAGTTATGACAAAATATATAATGGTCTGTATCTATCATTGCAATGTCATTCAGGACAAATCCAATGTCCTGAAAATGCCTCCATATTACATTTGTTTTTCCCACTCCCTCCTTTGGAACTCTGGTGACCACTGCCTGCACATCAATGATAAAAGTGAGTCCATTGCTAGAATAACAATAAGTCAATAGTACAATAACGATAAGTCCACAATAGTCCATCATTTATGAACCAATCCTGAATATGTTAGGATGGTGATGTCCACCCTGCCTCTAATTGGGAATGGTTTAGATTTCATGGAGCAGATGGATAGAACTATCTTTTTTTTAATTTTTTTTATTTTTTTATTTTTATTTTTTTTATTGTGGGTAAAAATCAAATTTTTCACAATACATACCAATATTTGTAAAATGATATATAAATACATATGCATATATGTGCATTTGTTTACATAAATGTTATTTGTGCTGCAGGCAAGATAATCCCATCCACCGTATCCATGGGATATAAGCCCTCTCTCTCACTTGGAGGTGGAGTGGACATCACCATCCCAGTCCCCTCAGGATTGGGGGAGGAGCTGTGGACTAGAGTGGACTTGGATAGAACTATCTTGCATGCAGTTTCAGACTCTCTCTGTTCCTTGGGATAGTCATTGTCCATCATCATTTCCTTGTTAGTTGTCCTGGGTGAGTCCAATGAACTGGAGAGTAGGTGTTGCAACTCCATTGAGATTCAGGGCCCAACTGGCACATTGACAGCCCAAAGTCTCTTGGACATACACCTATCAAGTCTAGTAATAACTATAGGTTCAAATAGAAGGGGCTGAAAAGCCATGGGAAACCACAAAGGAGTCCAAATTTATCCCACTGGGGAGCGAAAATTCCAAAGTAGGGCTCACTGGCAAGGTGCCAATCTAGCACCTTTTTTTTTTCTATGCACCCCTTTGCCAGTCAAGTGAAAATACAGACCCCCTCAGAATGTAGTGGCAGATAGTCTTATGAAACTAAACTAGTATAATTTCAAAGTATGGATGAGCATAAGTGATTTTTTGAGTTATGCAACAACTGAAATGTGATATGAAATCAATATTACTGTAATTTCTTGCATACATTCATAAGGGAAGGTAATACTAGATTTCAGTTAGAGGTCAGAGAAAATAAAGATAATAAGTTAATTTTTTTCAATTCAAGCTCATGGAGCTCCTTGAGGGCCAGTGGACCCCTGGTTAAAAACCCCTAGTTTAGAAAGATCCTGAATGACAACCCTATTTGAGCTTACACTTCCTCCTAGTAGAAACTTGGCCTTATTTTGCCTTCCCAGGCTCAGCTTTTATAAATGTAAGGTCTTATTCCTTTGACTTAGAATAAAAATAGTTACCTTCGTTAAGTATAAATTTATGTCAGATGCCACTCTATACATTTCAACCATATTTTCCTTAATGCTCCATTTATCTTATAACATAGATATTTTACTTTCCTTTTTAGAAGTGAAGATTCTGTGAGTCAAGCAATGGAAGAAATTACAACATTAATGTCAAGCCAGTCGCCACTTGAGTCTCTGGGGCCTGGAAGAGGGAAAAGCAGTTGTAATACAGGGGCTTTTTTGGGACTTGGGAATTGTCCTGAGTGACACAGCAATGACAGAAATAGGCCATTTTATATCAT
Organism: Cabassous unicinctus; assembly: GCA_029593785.1. Classification (NCBI taxonomy): domain Eukaryota; kingdom Metazoa; phylum Chordata; class Mammalia; order Cingulata; family Chlamyphoridae; genus Cabassous; species Cabassous unicinctus. The sequence continues at coordinate 3,144 of JAQZBX010057389.1, forward strand.
CATATACCATGCAGAACTGTAAGGGAGAAAGTGTGGTCTACAATGTGAACTATGGTCCATGCTTAATGGCAAAGCCCCAGGATGTGTAAATCCATTGCAGGTGATGTGCTACACTAATGAAGGATGTTTATGTGGAAGGTTGTGGAAGGTGTGGGAGGTGGGTCATATGGGAATCCCTATATTTTTTGTGTAACGTTAATGTAATCTAAATATCTTTAAAAAAAATTTTTTTTTAAATTTAAAAAAAAAATGCTTTCCCAAAATTATGTCATCACTCCCACTGTAGTGATTCTTACTCCCTGCCCCTTCATCATTGCTATCATTTTGAATATCTGCTCCACCCAAGGCCATCTGAAGACTTTTTCTACTTGTGGCTCTCTTGTGACAGCTGTCACCTTGTACTATGGTTCAAATTCTCTTCATTACTCCTAAACAAGCACAGGGTTTGCCCAAGAAAAGAATAAAGTGGTGCCCATGTGATACTGTGGTGATTCTAATGTTGAACCCTTGGATCTATAGCTTAAGAAATAAAGATGTGATAGAGGCCCTGAAGAAAACATTGGTAAGCCAAGATTTCTTAAATGAAAATAACTATATAATATATATATATTTACAAATTATCACCATGTCATTTTAATCAGCTTGAATGTAAAAATTAAATAAAACAAGAAAACAGTAAATCATTGGAATATGTTGTGACACGGGTTTTCTTTTGTCTTTTTAAGCTGTGTACTAATATATTTCAGTATATTTTTAAAACATTCTAGCAGAAATAAGGCTGTGTTTTTTGAAAAACTGCTGTCTACTTGGAACATATCTATTAAAGTGCTTTTATTTTGAGATGGCTAAAACAAAAGTTGATTTATGTTTACTTCCACTTGACAATTCATAAGCTGCCTGTAGATATAATATTTTATTCTTTAAAAGCGAGAATGGGAATAATGCAACTAGTTTTAGAATCATTGTTAGGATTAGATGTTTTAAATTACTTGTTTTGAATTATTTTTGCCATAGGTGAAAAGAAAGAAAGGTAAACTGAGAAATTCCAATTCCAAAGGTAATACACTATTTGTTAGGAAGAAAATGAGTTAGGAAGTTGTGAGAAAATGACCTATTATAAAATAAAAATGGAAACAATGTTTAGCTTTCTTTCTTTTTTTCTTTCTTTTTCTTATAATCCAGCTTGTCATGATATAAAGATAACAGATTTCCTTAGGTGCATGAGTGAATACACACTTTTACTTGGGATCCTTATGAGCTTCCAGCAGTATAATTATCCCTCAAAATTAAAGAATCATGAGCAAATGTATAGCAACTGTTTGAAAGGTACAGATATAGATGATACGTAATGGATAGATAGTAAATATTGATATAGATAGATGATAGGGATAGATAGATAGATAGATAGATAGATAGATAAATAGATGGAGTGATAAATTGCGGAAAGCTTTAAACCTAAGGGAAGATGCAGAGGGACAGTCTCTACTGGGTGAAGCAGTGACTTAAAATGAGAACTCTCCTATGAATGTTTATTTATTCAGTTTTATATATGATAAATTTACAATTAAATGTAGAATATTTCAATGCAATGCATCATATTTCCTAAATGTAGCAGCATGTTTAAATATAAAACATTAGATTGTGCCAACATAAAAATTCCTATTATTGGTTTTCCAGGATAGGAGTTTACCGAAGGACAAAACAAGAAACGATGGTATGGTCAGAGTGAGGAGCGTATAGCAAGGAACAAAGAGGTATGGACCATATAATATATTCTAGAAAATCTAATTAGTACAATTTGGAAAATTTCTATATTGAGACACATTCAATATTTATATTCTCACATATCAAAATTTAATATAACACTATGTATTTCATCATATCCTTAATAATATATCATCCCCAAACTGCAAATGAATTGTAATTGAGTCTATGGAGCCTGAGCTAACCTTTCTGGAATGCTATACAGAAGGAGTCCCAAAGGGCTCTTGTGGAAATACATATGTTACATCTAGAAAAGGCACTCAAAATATCAAAGGAGTGGAAAAAAGCAACACTTCAAGGAATTTCCCTTTCTGATCAATGGTAATTACCTGGGATCAGGGGCAGCGAAATATTGTGGCTTCTCTTTGCCATCAGCTGAAATAAGGAATGGGGCTGCAGTGTCTAGCCTAGCTCTCAAATGATCACTGCTCTGCCAAACACACACACATACACACAGCACAAACACATGCACAAAGACACACACATGCACACCCACACATTCATATACTGCTTTTGAAAATAGGATGCCATCCAATGATTTATCTGGCCCTCATCTTGAATTGGAAATTTACTCTGTTAGTTGTACTGGTGCTATCTAATATTCACCTCCACAGTGGATAAATCTACAGGACAAAAAATGTGGCATGATTTTTGACTCTTTCTGGTGCTGCGCAAACTATCAGTGGATGACATTTTCATTTCCTGATACTGATTTTCTTTTGCAGCAAAATTTTGAGTGCTCCCAATGAAGGATGATCTCATTTTTTGAGAAGCCATTCTTGTCTGATATTTTCTGTACCTTTAATTTCACATACACATATTAATGAATTTATTTCAAATTCAGGATGGATCTGAAGTCTTGGGACTGAATCCTCTCTTTTATTTACTCTTCCTTCTTTTTAGTCTTATGGTGCATGGAACAGTGAAAGTCCATTTGGTTATAGAATCCTTCTTGGATGAAAGGCAACTACCCATTTATTCATCTTAGAAATATTTATAGAATGTCCATTAGTTACTAGGAACTGTTCAAAATGTTGGACTTACAACTTAAAAAAATAGTCCAATTGTTCTGCTCTTGTGGATGTTGCATTTGGGTGGTAAAAAAAGATAACAAACCTAATAAACAGGAGTTAAAAGAAAATATGTATGGAGGGAAATGAGTAGAGTCTGAGAAGAGTCAGAAGGATAACGTGTATTGCTAGATGTGGGCATGAAAATTTAAATAAGTAATTAAGATGGTCCTAATAGAGAAAATGACATCTGAAAGGGACTTACAGTAGATGTGGGCATGCCACACAACTATCTGCGGGAATAGCGATCAGGCAGAGGGAAGAGACAGCTCAATATCTATGATATTGGGGTATGGTTGGAATTTTTGAAAAACAGTGAGAAAGCTGGCAAGGCTGGAACAGAGTAAATGATTGGGCAAATGTAAGGAATGAAAATACTCATTAATAAAGGGCCAGCTTATAGTGGAAATTTAGGGCATTTTATGGAATTTTAATTCAGAGTAAAATGGGAGGACTTACAGGGTACAGGAGTGACAAGACCTGACTTTTTTTTATTAAAGCACTATAGGGTGTAGACAGTAGGGGGATAGAGATATGGACTGATTAGGAGATTATTGCAATATGAAAATGGTTTTTGTACACAAGTGGTAGCAGTGGAGGTGCTGACAAATGATAAGATTCAAGATATGTCATGAAGGTAAAAACATCAGGATTTCCTGGAAGATTGAAGAGAATGTAGAAGGGAAAGTGAGTAGGATAATGCCAAATTAATGGTTTGAGAAACTGGAGGGTTGGAATTTCATTAACTGATCGGGGACTAAGCATGTAGTTCAATTTTTGGAAGTGATATGTAGGATTTCTGTTTTATATATGCTGAGTGTGACATATTTTTTATTCATCTCTTATAATTCTAGAATATTAACACTGGAAAAAAGAAAGTTAGGCATATTGTAGATATAGAATTTTAAATATGACTATCAAAACCAGATATTCCATGGGTAGATTTCTGGTAATCTGTAAACCGTCTAAAATTGTATGTGTTTATACAGATGTGCATTTTGTTGGGATGATCTTTGTTTTTATCAAGTACTGAAAGAGGTCCATGATTCCAAAATGTTAAATGGCATTAATTATTTGACAATAAATTAAGTTAAAGAATAAAGGGGTTAGGCAATATAGAGAAACTTACATGACTGAGTTTTAGGGAAATACCTATTAAAAAGGCAAATCTTCTTGTAAAAAGAATGTGATAGCTTCAGTTCTACATTGTGTCTCTGACTTCAAACAAGATAGTGATAATTTCTCATGTATCCAAAGACATATACGTATGAAAAATTGCTAATCTCTTCTCCCACAAAATATTGTCATGTTGAGGTTATATATATTCATGCTTTAAGATGAATTCTAATAGAGATGTTAACAAATTGGAATCAAAGAAAGTTTCTTTCCCAGGTTGAGGTGTTGCTAAAAGACTCCCAGAATTACAGTTTCCAAGTGGTCAAATCAGGATTTGATCAGGTGCCATTTCAATTTTGCATTCTGCTTGTGCCAGACCTGTCTGCTCTCAGCTGGCCTTGCTCAAGTGTCTTTTCTCAGCTGTTCACTCATGTGGGGCTGGATGATCTAGAATGACCCCAGTAACATGTTTGAGGGCCAGCTTTCTATCAGCTGAGAAGATAGAAATAACGTCACCAGATGTCTCGAAAGCTACTCTGGTTTTGTTTACATGGTGGTAGCAGGATTCCAAACTGAAAAGAAAAGCAATCAAAGCATATGAGACACGGCTCTCTAGGAATTCAAGCAGCACAGACTTTGGTACAATCTATTGGCCAAAGCAAACCAAAAGGTCATTCAAGATTCAAGGGGTGGAAAATGTCTCCATATGACATCAGGGCCTGTAAAGAAATGTAGCCATTTTTCTCAATATACCAACAGATCATTGTGTTGCGGTTTAGTTTACCTCTTTCTATTTTAAACAGAGCTTAGTGTTACTATATAATGCGATGAATTTATGATACAATTATATTGTACACAGAAGTCTAAATGATGAGTATAATATTGGGTATTTTAATGGAGCATTAAAAGCTTTCATAAAATTTATTTATGTACCTGTTCAAAGACTTGTAGTTTCTTGTGTATAATTGCAGTATGAAGCTTTCATTAGCAATGCTTGCTTTGAAAGATTCTTGTCTTTAAGACTTTATTAGCACCTTGAGGTTAAACTACTATGTAAATATGAATTACTATTTGTAAGAGAGTTTGAGAATGACAGTTTTTATTTATCACCTACCAGAATGAGGACACAGTTCTTTCCAGAACTTCTTAATGTGTTATTTTACTGCCTTTATGAAAGGATTGGTTAACAGGTGACAGAAGACTGAGGATTTAAGAGAGTTTCCAGGTAAGGAGGAATCCTTGATCCCCTTCAATTCATTATCTGACCTGAGCATTAAATGTGCAGATTTCTTGTATGACTTCCTCACTATTTTGGTTGCCAATAAGCTTGATGATTTGGTGACTCTTCTGGGTCATCTGCTGATACCTGGATCCATACCATCTGTATTTAACCTCTGTTAGTTCCTGGATCTTCAGGCTTTATCCCATCTGAGGACTGTGGTACATACTCTTTCTTCTAATGGGAATGTTCTCCCTCTTTCCTGACCCTTACAATGTCCTCCCATCTGGATCAATGCTTCTCATGCTTCAGGTATCTTTAAATATCTCTTCTTCTGGGAAATCTTATTAAGCAGTGGCCCAGAAAAAAAATATTTTATCAGTTATTATGCAATTTAGAGGCAGAAAAAGAGGCATGATGATAGTCTCTGTAAGACACTTCCAGTGTTGCCTAAAGTAATTGAATTTAAATGAGCCTAGCCCAAGAAGGGGTCGACATTTGCAAGCCCAGTGCCAGCCCCTGGCCTCTCACAGGGTAGGTCCCAGCTCTGGGCCAGGCAGACCTCAGCTCCAGCAGGATGTTCAGAGGAGAAGACATAGCCAGGTGCATTGTTGTTGGTATATATAATGGTGCAGTGAGCTCATCACAGCCAGCTGCTTCCCCTGGGTGACCAAAATGTTCACAACTGATCAAATGAATATCTTCTGTTGGTCTCTTTAAAATATGTCCAAGATATAAAACAAAGAAAATAATATAGACAGGGACAACTTACAAATTTATGTTAGAAACCAGCTCCAGAAAACATGACATGCAAATGCTTGTCATTACAAAACAACCAAAGAAAGGGACATATTTAATTTATAGTAATTCTTAATTTTGAGAATGATATAACGACTGATTCCCTATAATTTTTAAGACATCCTAATATCTTCGCTCAACCAATCAATGAATATTTTAATCTCTGACAAGTGACTAAACATTTCACATGAGAGTTAATGTAATGCAATTTCAACAAATTGAAAATATAAACAATTCTTTTAATTTATTTGGATGAGATGTAATCTTTAGCTACATTAACTGAACACATTACTTTTCTAAAGGATAATATTGATTTATAAAAATAATCTTTGATGGATGTCCTTGCTACTCTGATTTCAAGGTTATGCCAAGACCCCTAACACACAACTATAATTTATACCATATGTCTTATTACCCATAAGAATTGGGTAATATAATTTTTCTTGTCACCCTCTACACCTGCACCTTAATCCTGCCTTATAAAGATTAATCCTTATCCACAAAGGTATTGAACAAGTTTGAAGCTCTTTTCACCTCTGTTTGGGTACCCTGTGGAGAATTAAGGATTCAAACTGACAAAAACAAAAAAACAAAAACAGCAGATTGTGTTCATTTCCAACTTGCTCCACATTTTCTGAGCTACTTTCAAAAGCTACTCGTGGTGTCCCTACAATGTGTCATGTAGTCTGCCCAACCCTAGATATACAGTGATGATGACAGAGAGAAGCTTACATTCTAGTGGGAAGAAAGCCTCAAAATTCTCAACTAGAACCTCATCACAACCACCTAGCTCAGCTGCTTATTATGGCCTTGCCACATGCCAGGGCTGCACACAGTCATCTCACTCATCTCTGTTTTATAAATGAAGAAATTGAGGGGAAGGGAAGCCACATATTTGTCAAAGACCTCATGGTTGGTATGATGGTTAGGCTAATGTATCACCTCAGCCAGGTAAATGTGCCCAGTTGCTTGGTCAAGCAAGCACTGGGGTAATTGTAATACAAATACATTTATGGACTTTAGCCACCAGTGACTTTACTGCCTAGATAGTTGATTAAATCTACATCATTCAGAGAGATTGCTGTCAGCAGTGAGTGATGCTTAACTCAAGCAGTTGAAAGCCTTAAAAGAGGAAGTGATTTCAGCATTCAGAGAGAATTTCCCAGCTCATCTTTGGACAGTCAACATCTCCTAGAAACTCATCAAGGACCTTCATTGGACTTTCATTGGATCCCCTGGTTTGCAGCCTGCCTGTGGGACCTGGACTTATGCATCCCCATGGTCACATGAAAGACTCTTATAAAATCTCATATTATTGACAAGTATCTCATATTGATTCTGTTTCCCTACAGTATCCTGACTAATACACCTGGTAAGCAACACTGCCAGTATCAAGTTCTGCCTTAGAACTACAGCTTTAACCATGAGTTTCCATTGTTCTCAAATCCAATGACTTTAAGGGAGAAATAGACAACTCAAAATAATAGTTGGAGACTTACATACTCCAACAACAAAAATTAATACAGAGAGCACTGAGGGAAGATGTCAGAAGAGGAAGTTCCATGGACCAGTCCCTCCACTGAAACAATTATTGAACTGTCAGAAAACACCTTAGTTAACTCTTTTGAAACTGTAGTCTATTGAACACTGTGAAGATTCCAGGGAAGAGCAGGATTTTACCATCTGTGTATTGGTAACAATCCTCCATCCCTCAACTATGTGGCAGACTGCATGGGGAACTGAATACTGAGGTCCTACTGTAGGTTGCTGGTGCCAGGATGAGAAGACTTAGTCCTCCAAACTCAAGGGAAGTGTGGTCTGAGCAATTTTCACTGATTTTCATCAGCTGTGCAGACATAAGGAGGACGACTATGAGAGCAGCCATTGTAATATCCCCTCAGGCAAGAGCAGCAGAAGAACCAAAAAGAGACAGAATCATTTTTAAATCTCTTTTCTCTTTCCATTTTGCTTTTGGGAGTAAAACAGTTTGGAAAAGTCACAAGTTGATGTCTCTAGCTCACAAGAACAATAACAACAACAACCACAACTACAACAAACTCTTGCAAACTCAGACAAGTGGAAAAAGTCGATATTCAGAGTTCCAAAAACATAAAACTCAGAATGTTCAGTTCACAAAAAATTACAAAACACACAAAGAAACAGGAAAGTACAGACCACTCACTGGATAAAAAATTTGCCAGAAACCATCCCTGAGAAAAACTCATTATTTGGAATTCTTTGTCAAAGACTTTAAATCAACTGTCTTAAAAATGTTCAGTGATCTAAAGAAATACTTATACAAACAAAAGTAATTAGAAAACATCTGGACAAAATGAAAGTTTTGAAATTACAATAAAGAATGAAAAAGATATTTTGGAGCAAAGAAAATACAGTAATTGAAATGGAAAAGTCACTAGAAGTATTCAAAAACAGATTTGAACAGGCAGAATAATGGATTGTTGACCCTAAAAACAAGAAAATTGAAATGATTCAATGTGTGTGACTCAGGGAGAAAAATAATAAAGGAAAGTGAACAGAGACAGAAGGTAATGTGGGTCACCATAAAGTATCACAACATATGCATCATTGAATTCCCAGAAAGACAAGATGGTCAGACAGGGTCAGAAATAGTATTTGAAGAAATAATGGCTGCAAACTTCCCAAATCTCACGAATGGCATGAATATACACATTCACAAAGCTCAAGGTGCTCTAAGAAGGATAAACTCTAAGATACCTACAACAAGACAAATTATAACAAAACTGTCAAAAGCCAAATATAAAGAAAGGATTTTGAGGATAGCAAGAAAGAAGAAACTTTTCAAATGCTATGGATCCCAACATGATTAACAGCAGAACTCTCATTAGAAATCATGGATTGCAGAAGTAAGTGGGAAAGTATATTTAATGTTCTTGCAAAAATCAGTCAACAAAAAACTCTAATCCAGCAAAATTACCTTTCAAATGTGAAGGAGAGGGGAAAGGGGCAGGATGGTGGCAGAGTAAGTAGCCCTAAGAATCAGCTTGTCCTACATGACAGGTAGTATTAACTGAGATCTATCTGAAGCATCCATTTGGGGGCCTCAGAAGACCAGAAGGGCATCCTGCAAGATCCTTGAAACAATGGAATGAGATGACTGCCCAAACTGCAGTGAAGATTTGTGAGTGGAGCACTTTGTGTCATGGAAGCTGGTGTCCATCCTCCAGTAGCAGTGCAAACCATCTTGGGAGCTATTGTTCTGTGGCTGGAATCAGAAGCTCCAATTCCCAAAAATGGGAAAGTAAGAGAACGTCAGGCACTCACCTCAGTTACTGATTAGTAAATTTGGCTGGGTAAATTATAATCCTAAGAACAGCTATAGTTTGAACCTATCCCCGTCAGAAAGAGACTGGTAGCTGCCATTTTAACTCTGACCTTGGCCTGAGGGGAAGAAGAGTTGATTGGAAATCACAGTGATGGTAGGAGCCAGCTTCTTTCCATTAAGATTGTATTGGAACCCTAGCCTAGGTTCCAGCTCCACCTCCATTTAGGAAGCTTGGGGAATCTGCACCAACCTCTCTGGGCAACTTTAGGCACTTTCACCCAGCACAGACTGGATAGTCAGACACCTGGGATGTCTGACTATCCAGGGATATCCTAGGATACAGGGGGCTTGTGTTTCCTCAGACGCTCTGGGTAGCTTCAGGAACTTTTGGCCTGCACTGATTGGACTGTTGAGAGCTTGTAGCTCCACCCATCCTCAAATAAGATAGGAGGGGACTGGTGTTTCCTCAGCCTTTCCAGGCAAATGGCAGGCACTTTTGGTCTTCACACACTAGACTGTTGGGTGCCTTTGGATTCACCCTCCAAAAGAATAGCAGTGCTGAAATGTTTCCTCAGCATCTCTGGGCAACTTCAGGCACACTCAGTCTTCATGGACTGGACTGTTGGGTGCCTGTGTCTTCACACCCACCCCACACTAGGATAGGAGAGGAGCTGTGTTTCCTCAGCCTCTCTGCGCAGGTGCCTTCAGCCATCACAGACTTTGTTAGGGGTCTGTGGTTCCATCCCCACCAATTAAAGGGCAGTAGAGACAATACTCCCTGAACCTCTCATGGCAACAGTAGATGCTTTCAGCCCACACAGATTAGATTGTTGGGCACTCTGGGGAGTCCATTCCCACCCCTGCAGGGAGGAGGGGAGCCAGTGATACATAAGTCTACCTGGGCAACTGTGATCAGTTTTGACCTGGATAGCTTAGTTTGCTGCCCACACCTGCAGTTCTATCCCTGCCCCAGCCAGGAGAGAAAAGGGTATGAAGCATCATCAGTGTCTCTGGGCAACTACTGTCAGTCTTGACCTGAATGGCTTGGATTACTGTACACAGCTGTTGCTTCATCCTTACCTCTGACAGAGCAGAAAGCTGAGAGATGTTACATCAGTTCCTGAGGCAATATGGGCAGCTTTAGCCACCACAACTTGTAGTACCAACTACATTCTCAGCTCCTACTACATCACCAGCAAGGGATAAAAGGCAAGAAAGACCTAAACCACAGAGAGAAACTTTGCTCAGAATAAATACATCTAGTAAGCTAGATACCAAGACACCAACAAAAAATTACAACCCATACCAAAAATCAGGAATATATAGCCCAGTCAAAGGGACAAGATAAGCCTCCAGATGACATAAAACAGATGAGAACTAATCATAGATGTTTAATCAAATTTCCTTAATAAATTGAATGAGATAGCCAAAGAGATTAAGTATATTAAGAAGACACTGAGTGAGCAGAAAGAAGAATTTGAAAGCATACATAGAAAAATAGCAGAATGGAAGTCACAATAAATGAAATTAAAAATACACTAGAGACATATAACAACAGATTTGAAGAGGCAGAAGAAAGGATCTGTGAGCTTGAACATGTAGCCCTTGAAAGTGAACATAAAAAAGAACAAATAAAGAAAAGAATGGAAAAATTTAATAGGATCTCAGCAAACTAAATGACAGCAAAAGACATGCAAACATATGGTTCATGAGTGTTCCAGAAAGAGAAGAATAGGGAAAATTGGTACAAGGAATATTTGAAGAAATTATGTTAGAAAATTTCCCAAACCTATAGAAGGAAGTAGATATCCTTGCCCAAGAAGCATAATGTATTCCTACTGAATAAATCTGAATAGACTTACTTTGAGACATATACTAATCAGAATTTCAAATGCCAAAGGCAGAAAGAATCCTGAGATTCTCAAGAGAAAAGAGATCCATCACATAAAAGGGATACTCGATAAGATTAAGTGCTGATTTCTCATCAGAAACTATGGAGACTAAAAGGCAGTAGTATGATATATTTAGGATTCTGCAAGAGAAAAACTGCCAGAAAAGAATCTTATATCTGGCAAAATGGTCTTTCACAATAAGCGTGAGTTTAGAATATTCACAAATAAAGAGAAATTGAGAGAGTTTGTAATCAATTGAATGGATATTCAGGAATTACTATAAGGAGTGCTACACCCTGAAAAGAAAAGACAGAAGAAAGGGATTTAGAATAGAGTCAAGAAATGAATATTATATCAGTAAACATCAGTAAAAGTATAAAAAGAGTGTTGAACATAAAATATGAGAGATAAAACCCAAAGTTAAAAATTGGTGAAGGAAAAACTGCCATCATAGTAATAACATTGAATGCTAATGGACACAACTCCCCAATCAAAAGACACAGACTGGTGGAATGAATAAGAAAATATTAACCATCTATAAGTTGTTTCTAAGAAAATCACCTTAGCCCTAAGGATAACAATAGTTTGAAAATGAAAGGCTAGAAATTATATTCAGTGTATATAGAAACCCAAAAAAATCTGGAGAAGCTATACTTATATTTGATGAAGTAGACATTAAAATTAAAACTGTTATTAGAGACTAATAAAGACATTATATATTAATAAAAAGGGTAATTCACCAGGAAGTGATAATAATTGTAAATATATGTGCAACTAAGGATGCCCCAAACTACATGAGGCAAATACTGGCTAAGCTAAAGGGAGAAATAGATGTCTCTACAATAATAGTTGGAGGCTTCAATGCACCATTCTCAGCATTGGATACAATATCTGGCATAGGATCAATAAAGAAAGAGAGAACTTGAATAATATTATAAGTGGACTAAACCTAAAGGCATATAAAGAACATTCCACCCCCAAAACAACAGGATATACATTTTCTCAAGTACTTACTGATCTTTCTCTAGGATAGACCATATATTGTGTGTGTAGCCATTTGGAAGTTTGATATAGTTATGAATTCCAAAAATAGATATTGGATTATGCTTTTAAACTGGTCTGTTAATCTGGGCATTACGATTAGGGCATTGACAGGGCCACATCAGAAGGGCATTGAGACCCACCCTTTGGTGGGTGGGGTCTCAAAGATAAAAAGACATGGCAAAGGACAGAGTTGGAGCAGTTTTGATGTTGGAGTTCTGGTGAGTAAGGAGAGAAGGCCCCAGGAAAAGAAATTAGCCATTAACCTGACAGTTCACAGCTGGCCTTGTGGAGGAAACGGGCTGAGCCCAGAGAGAGATGGAGGCCTGGGAAGAGAGGAACCCAAGAAATTGAACCCTGGCAAATGTCGGCAGATGTCTTGCTCCAACACATGGCGACAGACTTTGGTGAATGAAGAAACTTACGCTTTATGGCGTGGTAACTGTAAGCTTCTACCCCAAATAAATACTCTTTCTAAATACCAACAGATTCCTGGTATTTTGCATCAGCATCCCTTTGGCTGACTAATACAGTGTCACAAAGCAGATCTCAATAAATTTAACAAGATCAAAATTATACAAAGCACTTTCTCTAATCATATTGGAATATAATTGGTAACAGCAGGTGGAAAAATGGAAAATTCAGAAATGTATGGAGATTAAGCAACACAGTCTTAAATAATCAGTGGTTCAAAGAAGAAATTGCAAAAGAAATCAATAAATATCTTGAGATGAATGAAAACAAAAGCACAACATATCAAAACCTATAGGATACAGTGAAGGCAGTGCTGAGAGGGAAATTTATAGCCCTCAATGCTTACATTAAAAAAGAAAAAAGAGCTAAACTCAATCACCTAACTATACAGCTGGAGGAGCTAGAAAAAGAATAGCAAATATATATAAAGAAATCATACAATTCAACAATAAAAGAGGAAGCAATTCAATTAAAAAATGGGCAAACGACTTAAATAGTCATTTCTCCAAAGAGGAAATAAAAATGACCAAAAAGCACATGAAAAAAATGTTCAATATCACTATCTATCAGGGAAATGCAAATCAAAATGACAAAGTGATATCATCTCGTACTGCACAGAGTGGATATTATTAAAAGTACAGAAAACAATAAGTGCTGGAGAGGATGTGGAGAAACAGGAACACTCCTTCACTGTGGGTGGGAATGTAATGTGGTGCAGCCTCTGTTGAAGACAGTTTAGTGGTCCTCAGGAAGCTGAATATAGAACTGCCATATGACCCAGTAATTCCTCTACTAGGAATATATCCAGAAGAACTGAAAACTCTAATGTGAACAGACATTTGCACAGCAATGTTCATAGCAGAGTTACTAACAATTGCCAAAAGATAAAAACAATCCAACTGTCCATCAACTGATGAATGGATAAATAAAATCTGGTATATACATACATACATTGGAATACTATGCTGCTCTAAGAGGAAATGAAATTAGAACACATATGATAAAATGGATGAATCTTGAAGACATTATGCTAAGTGAAATAAGCCAGACAGAAAAGGGCAAATAATGTATTATCTTACTAATATGAACTAAATGCTAAAAATAAATACATGGAGTTAAAAACCTAGAATCTAAATTATTAGGAGACAAGAAGATGGCTGAGAAAATGTACTGATGATTAATTTATGTAGAAGTTTTATTTAACTTGACTGTAAAAGTGTTTAAATTGATAGAGTTGACACTAACACATTATATTGAGTGGTACTATTACATCTGGTTTATAGATGATATTGTGGTTGAAAAGGGTAGTCCAGGGATGTAAATGTCAATTGAAATAAAGCTAGAGAATAATCTAAGGACTGAATAACATAGTGAACCCAGAGGTGGATGAGAATTGTAGTTAATAGTAGAAATACAAGAATATTTCCTATGAACTAGAACAAATGTGCATCAATATTGCAAGGTGATAAGAATGTGGAGAAGCAAGGGAAAAATACAATTAATGTAATCTATGGACTATAGTTAACAGAAATACTGTAATATTCTTGCATCAATGACAAAGATGTATTGTATTATTTAGAGGGTGTTATGGAAAAAATATACCAAATATATGCTATAGACCATAGTGGTAATAGTCTGATGAAATTATCTCATAATCTGGAACAAATGTTACACAACAATGTAGTGTGCTGGTGGAGGGGTGTTGTATGTGATTTACATACATGTGCATGCTTTTTTATCAGTTTACAACTTCTCTAATAAAAATGTATTCAAAAAATAGAGAAATTAAGAGATTTACAGATAATCAAAAGCTGAAAGATTTCACTACAAGAAAACCTGCCCTAGAATAAATACTAAAGATAGGTTTTAAAGGTGAAATAAAAGGGCAATAGACAATAACTCAGAGACACAAGACGAAATATAGAATATTGGTAATGGTATCTACATCAGCAAATATAAAATCCTGTATTATTTTACTTTTGTTTTGTAAATGGTTCCCTCATATGCCTTAACAGACAAATATGTAAAATAGTATTTAAATCTATGTAAATGGGCACACACTTCCTTGCAGAAGGGCTGAAGCTAAAAAAATCTCTGTTTTATAACAAGCTGGTTACAAAAAAAAAAAAATACAAAAA
>JAQZBX010057390.1:0-17971 GCA_029593785.1 Cabassous unicinctus
TTGATTTCCTCCTCAGATTGCTTGTTATTGGTGTACAGAAATGCTACTGATTTTTGAGCATTGATCTTGTAGCCTGCAACATTACTGAAGTCATTTATAAGTTCTAGAAGCTTTGTTGTAGATTTCTCAGGGCTTTCTATGTATAAGATCATGTTGTCTGCAAATAATGAAATTTTCACTTCTTCCTTTCCAATCTGGATGCCTTTTATGTCCTGTTCTTGTCTCAGTGCTGGGGCAAGTACTTCTAAGTCAATGTTAAATAGGAGTGGTGATAGAGGGCATCCTTGTCTTGTTCCCGATCTCAGAGGGAAGGCTTTAAGATTTCACCCTTGAAAATAATGCTGGCTTTGGGGTTTTCATATATACCCTTTATCATATTCAGAAAATTTCCTTCTATTCCTATCTTTTGTAGTATTTTTATCAGGAAAGAGTGCTATATTTTGTCAAGTGCTTTTACTGTGTCTATAGAGATGATCAGGTGATTTTTTTCTTTCAATCTGTTTATGTGGTGTATTACATGGATTGATTTTCTTATATTGAACCATCCTTGCATAACCGGGATGAAACTCACTTGGTTATGGTGTATAATCCTTTTGATATGTTGTTGAATGCGATTAGCAAGTATTTTGTTGAGGATTTTAGCTTCTAGGTTCATTAGAGAAATTGGTTTGTAATTTTCCTTTCTTGTGGTATCTTTGTTTGGTTTTGGTATGAGGGTAATTTTAGCATCGTAAAATGAGTTAGGCAATATTCCTTCTACTTCTATTTTTTGGAAGAGCTTAAGCAGGATTGGTGTGAGCTCTTTCCGGAATGTTTGGTAGAATTCAGCTGTGAAGCCATCTGGTCCTGGTCTCTTCTTAGTTGGGAGGTTTTTGTTGACTGAGTCTATTTCTTTACTTGTAATTAGACTATTGAGTACATCAATTTCTTCTTTTATCAAGGTAGGCTGTTTGTGAGTTTCTAGAAACTTGTCCATTTCCTCTAAATTATCATTCTTTTTGGCATATAATTTTTCAAAGTATCCTCTTATGATACTCTTTATTTCTATGGGGTCAGTAGTGATAGCCCCTTGCTCATTCCTTATTTTGTGTATTTGAATCTGTTCCCTTTTTTTCTTTGTTAGTCTGGTTAAGGGTTTGTCAATTTTATTGATATTTTTGAAGAACAAGCTTTTGGTTTTTTTATTTTTTCTAGTGCTTTCTTATTCTCTATTTCATTTAGTTCTGCTCAAATCTTTGTAATTTTTATCTTTAAACTTCCTTTTGGTTTAGTTTGTTGTGGTTTTTCCAATTCCTCCAAGTGTGCAGTTAGGTCTTCAATTTTAGCTCTTTCTTCTTTTTTAATATATGAATTTATGGCTATGAACTTCCCTCTCAGGACTGCTTTTGCTGCATCCCACAGGTTTTGATATGGTGTGTTGTCATTTTCATTAGTTTCAAGGTAGTTGCTGATTTCTTTTGAGATTTCCTCCTTGACCCACTGTTTGTCTAAGAGTGTGTTGTTTAACTTCCATATCCTTGTACCTAACCTGTTTCTCTGGCCCTTAGTGTTTTCCAATTTCATTCCTTTGTCATCAGAGAAATTACTTTGTATAATCTCAATCATTCTGAATTCATTGAGAGTTGTTCTGAGGCCTAGCATGTGGTCTATCTTGGAGTAAGATCCATGTGCACTCAAGAAGAATGCAAATCCTGCTGTATTTGGGTGTAGTGTTCTGTATATGTCTATTAAGTCCAGGTACTCTAATATATTGTTGAGAGCATTTGTTTCTTTAGTAATTCTCTGTCTAGATGTTCTGTCTAATGATGATAATGGTGTGTTAAAGTCCCCTGCTATAATTGTAGAGGCATTTATTTCTCCACTTAGTTTTCCCAGTGTTTGCTTCATGTATTTTGAGACACCCCGATTAGGTGCATAAAAGTTTATGATTGTTCTCCTTTCTTGAGAGATTACCACTTTTACTAATATATAGCATCCGTCTTTTTCTCTTATGATAGTTTTGCATTTAAAGTCTATTTTGTCTGATATTAGAATAGCTACTTATCCCCGTTTTTGGCTATTGTTAGCTTGTAAAATGGTTTTCCAGCCTTTACTTTCAGCCTCCTTGAATCCCTGGCTCAAAGGTGGGTTTCTTGTAGACAGCATATAGATGGATCATATTTCCTTAACCATTCTGCCAATCTGTGTCTCTTGGTAGGTGAATTTAGTCCATTAACATTCAGTGTTATTACTCATAAAGAATTTCTTAGTTCAGCCATTTTTCTTTGCATTAATGTATGTCATATGTTGTTTTTTATTTGTTTATTGTGTTGTTAGTTTCTTTTAAACACTCCTCCAACTCTGTTTCCCTTGTTTTTTTCCTTTCAAATTGTAGAACTTCCC
This sequence comes from Cabassous unicinctus, assembly GCA_029593785.1. Classification (NCBI taxonomy): domain Eukaryota; kingdom Metazoa; phylum Chordata; class Mammalia; order Cingulata; family Chlamyphoridae; genus Cabassous; species Cabassous unicinctus. The sequence goes on from JAQZBX010057390.1 coordinate 2,383, forward strand.
TTAGTGTTTCTTGAAGTGCAGGTTTCTTATTGACATACTCTCTTAATTTCTGTTTATCTGTGAATATTTTAAACTCTCCATCATTTTTGAATGCCAGTTTGCTGGGTAGAGAATTCATGTTTGGAAGTTTTTTTCTTTTAGTATTTTGACTATGTCATACCACTGTCTTTTGCCTCCATGGATTCAGCTGAGAAATCAGCACCTAATCTTATTGTGCTTCCCTTGTATGTGATAGTTCACTATTCTCTTGCTGCCTTGATTATTTTCTCCTTGTCTTGAGCATTGGACATTTTGACAAGTATATGTCTTGGAGTTGGCCTGTTGGGATTTATACTGTTTGGGGTGCACTTTGCTTCCGGGATCTGCACGTCAATCTCTCTCAATAGGGTTGGGAAGTTTTCAGCCATTATTTCCTTCAACACATCTTCTGTTCCCTTTCCCTTCTCTTCTCTTTCTGGGATGCCCATAATGCTTATGTTTGAGCGTTTTGTGTTGTCGGTTAATTCCCTGAGTCTCTGCTGGATTTTCTCTTTCTTTTTGTCTATTTTTTCTACTATCTGTTTGATTTCAGATGTATTGTCTTCCATGTCACTAATTCTTTCTTCTGCCTGTTCAAATCTGTTGCTATGTGAATCCAGCATCTTTTTGATTTCTTGGATTGTGCCATTGGTCACCATCATATCCATTATTTTGGGGGAGTGTTTTCAATTTCTTCAGTATGTTCTCCCAGTGTCTTCTTTATATTCTTAATCTCTTCCTTCACTTCTTTAAGTTGGTCCATAATATTTGTTTGGAAAGCTTTGATTAGTTGTTCAATGTTCTGCTTCACTTTCTGGTTTTTAGTTTGTTCATTGGATTGGTCCATGTTTGCCTCTTTCTCAGTGTGGTTTGTAATTTTTGTTGCCCTCTAGTCATCATTTTATCTTGATGGATTTATTCAGTTGATTAGCTTCTCTTTCTGCTCTAGAGTTTTAGTTTGCTGGTGGTTCTGTGTGTGTGTAAAGTTTTCTCTTTGATACTTTTTCTTCTTATTTTATTTCCTTGCTTCTTTCTATGATCCCTTGAAGGCAAAAGATTAGGGCCAGAGGAATCAAAAGATGTGAGAAAGGAAGAAGGATAATAGTAATTTGATAAAAGTTAGAAGACGGGCCAAATAAGACTTAATGAAGTGAATATTTAACTCAAGTAGGCACTGTAGAGTAATAGGAAAGAAAGTTTAGTACCTACAATGGATTGGGAAACCAAATAGAGGAATATATACATAATGATGTAGAAGGCTAGAATTACGAGGAGGAAAAGAAAGAGTTAAGAAAGGGCTAAAAGGAAAGAGTTAATATTAATAAAGAAAGAAAAAAACAAAATAGAGGGAATAGAAATTGATACCCTTGAGTTGTGAGCATATGGAAAAAATATGGTATTTAATAGCCACAACAGAAAGCAGAAGGCAGAAAGATGAGGGATGGATAAGAGATAGTTTGGAATACAAAATCAATAGATAGAGATAATGGAAAATTACTGAAGGAGAAGCACAGCAAGGAAGAGAGAAGCTAGGAGCACCTAATTTTAGAAAAATTAAAGAAAGAAGAAAGGGGGGAGGAAAGAGGAAAGAAAAGCAAGAGACAACAAATAAACAGAGAAAAGCAAACAACCACACTGTCAAGCAGTCAAACAAAGCTAAGGGGGATCAATATTCCCTGGTGTCCAGTGGATCCTCTCAACCTGCTTGTGTTTATCAAACAATTTCCCTGCAGGGTTTTTATATGCAGGTCCTGAAGCAGCTTTTGGCTATTAAACTAAAAAGAATTTATTTTTCATTTATTAAAGTGACCATTTTATTTATTTATTTATTTAATTTTTTGGCATAATACAGGACCAAAAATAAGTCCTTCTCTAGACCACCCCGCTCATGGAAGGACCCTAACTGAGTTCGTGGAAACTAATCAAGCACTTCCCAATTTCTGGATTCCCCAGGGACACAAAAGTCTGATGTTTGTCAGTGTAGAACCCTAAAAATGGCAGACTCTGCCCTTCTGGATCAGAGCCCCTGAGTCACCGGGCTGCAGGTAAATGAGGTTTACTCTGCAGATTTGCCTCTCCCCTCAGCCTGGCATTGCTTCAAGCTGTATTATCTGCTCCCCAAAGTTATGAGGGAGTCCAGGCAGCCAGATCGACAGCTAAAATATCCCCTCTCTGCTTTCTCTCAGAACTCTCCCTGTCTTGGAGATTGCCCCTCTCCCCAGCTCTGCGGAGCCTGAGGCTTATCCCTGGGCGGCTAATCAAATCAACTCCCTCATCAGATTAACCCCTCCCCTCCTCTGGGTGCCAATTCACTGCAGCCATTTTGTTCGTCTAAGTTGCATGGTACCTCAAGGAGCCAAATCTCCAGAAAATAAAGCTCTCTTACTGGAGCTCCCCCATCAGAAAATGCCCCCTCCCACTGGGCCAGTTCACCCAGTTACCAGATGGGAGTCGTGCTTCCAACCGGCTTTTTTTTTCCCATAAGGGTGGGGGTCAGCCGACTGTGTTAACCACCACAGGCAGGCTTAAAACTCACGAATCTCTATGGTTCAGTTCACGCTGTTGATCTGTCAAGATAGATGTCCCAAGCTTCTCACTCCACTCGCCCACAGCAGAGAACCCCCTGCAGGACCCCGTCCACTATCCGCCGTGTTCTGGGAGCTGTCCACAGTTGCCCTTCTAAGCCGATGCCATCTTGCCACCTCTCGAGTCTGTCTTTTTGAGGTAATATTTTATTTTTAAAGAAGGACATAACCTCAGATATAAGGGCAAAAGCAGGTTAAAGTGAAAGTTTAGAAAAAGATATTCCATGAAAGTTGCAACCAAAAAAAGAGCTGGAGTAGACCAGGTCAATGTTAAATAACAATATTGTAGTATATGAACAATAATTACTCAGTGCAACTAGCAAATTAGTCCTCTGATCAGTATTCTGTAACTTTCTTCATACAAAATTAATATTTGCTTTTAATTGAGAAGATGGGAGAAAAGATATATTTTTGGATACTTCATTTTTCTTTAATCCTTTATTATGCATACTTATTAATTAAAATAATCCATCTGGATCAACAATGATATAGTATAACTAATGTTGAAATAGATTTTGAGATTTCATGCCTCATAAAATTATGAGTTGGCATATTGTTATCTGCTGTAATTCTTTCCAACATGATATGAAGAATTCCCAAATAGGAATGTGATTATCCAGAAAAAATTATGGCCTAATGGAAATTAAATAACTAAAAAAATAATTTATTTCATTCTTAGAGATTATTATGTCCAATAATTAGAGCTGTAATATAAAATTATAATTATAATTAAATTAATTCTATAATTATATATTTATTATTAATTATATAATTAATTAATTATAATTAAATTTCTATTCTATTAGAAGTATTACTTGTATTTATAAATGTTTGTTTCTATACTATTTCTTATAATTGATTATATTAAATCTAACCTAGCCTTACACTCTTTTAAAATTTGTAATTTCTTTGAATCTATTTTTCTATTTACTTTACAATTTTACAATAAATGTCTTTTTAACAGATAAAAGAATGGAAAGGTGGTGTTCCCATATCCAATTTCTGTGTATGTGTGTGTGTGTCTCTCTGTCTATATGAGTTCCAGCAAGGTGTAAAGTCTCACCCTGAATCATGCCTCATGGGTATAGTCCAGCCAAAAGTATCTCACACCTACAGGGGTGGATTAGTTTGAAAACATAATCTTTCTCTTTTTGGGATTCACCAAATTAAAACTGTCACAGATGATGACAGTTTTTTTCAGACCCCATGTGTTCTCCTATATGTAACTGAAAAGTATCAAGTAAAACCATGTTTCTTGTATAAAAAGAAATATATAATGTGCTGGCCCTGAGAATATGCCTCCCATTGTTTCCCCCTACAGCATATACTGGAACATCAGGACAGCTACTATTCTCTGAGAACATCACCTTGTCTGTGCACTAGACAGGTGACCAAGATCTCCTCCCATCAAGTTGGGGACTATACTTAGGGTCATTCCTAGGAGACAGGGGACTCCTTTGATGGACAATTATGACACTAGGACATCCTGATGATCAAGCTAAGCTAGGAGAAAGAAAACAGTTGGGAGAGAAATGGACAGAGAGGCCATTGCTGAGTCTGATAGGCACACTTTTGCATAAAAAGGAGAATAAAATAAAATGTGGAATCCATTAGGATTTATGGTTACTGACCATGGCATAACCTCACTCTTGGTCCTGACATAAATCCCAAAGCAATTCCTCACTTGGGAACCCCCACTGACATCCTGTCACTGTGCTTGATTTTAAAACACTCACTGACATTCATATATGGTTCCTCAAATTTTGATCCTGCTGACTACTGGCAGAGTAATTTCTGTCTCTTTAAGGGATTCTTTTCTTTGCGTGCAGGCAAAAGTGTTTCCTCCTACGGCAATGAAACTTTTCTAATTTAGAGACTTCAGTGCAGGTCACAGAATCCTAAATAGAGGTAGCTTTCCTGAAGAATCTGAAAGAGATAGAGGAAGCCCTAGACCCTAAGAAGATCCCAGCCTTAGCTTCCCCCTACTCCTGCCCCTGGGGAAGGGCCCTGGGTTATGTGTCCCTAAGTGACCCCAGCAGCCCAGCCCCATCCTCCATCAGGTGGTGTTTGTCTAGGCTCACACTGCCTTCTCTTCATTGTGTCTCTGGCACAGCAATACACGGTCCTGTTCTCAGCCATCACGTTTGTCATTTCCACATACAGCTGGTTCTTGGTATTATCCTGGAGGTGGTGAATTGGCCATTCACAGAGTCTATGTAGTGAACCAGGTATTCAACACTACCTCTAATAGATGAGATCCACTCCAACCACTTCCCTGGGGCCTGGTGGACTCAGTTCATTCCGTCGTTACTGAAGGTGAACTCAGAGGGTGCACAAGAGTGTCAGAGACCACCAGGCTGTGCCATGTCTACCCCAGACAACCCCACCTACACCTCACACTGTAAAACTGCAATCAGTGAAAATAAACTATGAGTCACAACCAGACAGGCAGATATACAGGGGCACAGAGAAACACACTCATTCACAAAGACAGCAGCATCTCCCATTTCTCCACAATACCCACCATGGAAAATTGAAAAAGGAACAAGGCCCAGTTCAGCACAGACTACATGCTGCTTCCTCTTCCTTTGTCCTGTGCACAGAAAGGAAGACCTCAGACAACCAGCATGAGTGCTCCTCTCTCAGAGCTGCAGGGACTGGGCCTGGGCTGGTTTCCAGGATGAGAGAAATATCCATTTGCCTGTCTTGTCTCCCACAAGGCACCCAGCTCCCTCCTTGAATCTCAGGCTCTCCTGGCCCTGCAGTCTCTGCATTCAAAGTTCTCTGTGGCAATAGTGCATGAAAATTTCTTTGATATTGAGTGCAAGGAGAAGTGTTTCAATTCTAGGAACACTTTAGTTCTTTCTCTTCCCATGTCCTCCTGAAGAACTCTAAATATGCCCAGATTTCTTTCCTCATAACACCTACATGACCCAGATGAAAGTCAGCATATTCTCATCCTCCCATCTGCTCCTTGAAGGGAGTCAGTTATAGAGGCTCAGGACATCAGTGTTTCAGGGTCAATGACAACTGCCCTGTGAATGGAGAATCACAACCTGTTTCCTTTACCCCCACATAGAAAGCAACCAGAGGACACATGGATGTCCAGCTGTGTCTGACCCTGTGAGCTCCCTCTCAATTCCCAGGGCAGGTCCATTGCTTGGGTGATCACCCATTCAAGGGAGCTAAATGGATTATCAGGGAGGTGCTGCCTGGAGTTCTAGGGACTGGGGCAGCAACCAGCTTCCTCCAACCATGCTGCACTTCAAATGGACAATGGACCCTCCTCTCCCGCCAGTCCTCCTCCCTACCCCCTGAAGTTTCTACTTCATGTTATCAGGCTTCCTGGACACTTCCATCCTTGACAATATAACTTCATGATCTGCTCTGAATAAGGACACCTGCTATAACTGAGAACATCCAAGGGCAGACCAGAGATCTCTGCTGGATGTCCTGTTGAAGGCCTGATGGTGACAAGAAGGAGCTCTCTGTAGTGAAGTTAGCAGCCAAAATACCCCCTCAAGCCTGCTGCTGGGATGGATTTTGTGGACAAACTGAAGTATCTTTATCTCTATCCACAGAGACCTGACATTGGTGAGCATGACCATGGTGGAAGCCATCCCTGATGCACCCCTCATGCCAGCTTTAAGCCTCTTCCTGCTCTTTTTAGATAGAACAGTGAGCCCAGGCAGCACCCAGTGGTCATCCTGTTTGTATTGGCTCATGTCCATGAGGATGAAACTCTCAGTTTGATGCCACTGACCTTGCTTTCCATAGTGCATTGGATCAGCAAGTTCAATGTGAAATCACTTTAACTCCACCCCAGCTAAGGCTGAGCAAAATAAGATCTTGAGGGTTGGGTTTGTTACACATATCCAAGAATTGAACAATTCCACATGAATGAATTGTTCAAATGTGTGCCATGATGTAAAGATCATATTTTGAAGCACTTTTATAATGTAATTATCCTTGTAATTATCCACAATATGTTTGTATGTGTTTGTGTGTGCAATATGCTGCATGCAAATTCCCACAAAATTAGAAACTTAAACAATACCCATTTATTATTTCAGTTTCTTTTCATCAGAAGTCTACGAATGGATTAGTCTGTTCTTTGTTCAGTTTTCACAAGGCTTCATCAAGGTGTCATCTTATTCTCATCACAGAATATCCAGAATATATGAATAACAACTACTTTCAAAAATGAAAGGCAAATATCCCAATTTAAAAAGCTCAAAGTGTACAGTTCTGCAGTATGAACTTTGTGATGTATAATATTATTGCAATAAAAAGTTTACAAACATGGGCAAAGACTTGAATAAACATTTCTCCAAAGATGTTATACAAATGGCCAATAAGTACATGAAAAGAAGTGTTTTATTCTTTTTCTTTGATTTAGCTTTTGTGGAGTTCTTCTCCAGTTTCTATTGTAGTCAAGAGTCCCAAACAAGTGAAGACAGTTGATATATGTATATTTAGTTTCATTCAAGTGGCTTTCCCAAGTTTACTTATTAAAGTAATTTTTTTGTAGATTCCTTTAGAATTTCTATAAGCGTAATTATGTTATTTAGTAAATAAGGAGAGTTTCACTTTTTCCTTTCCAAAATTTATGGCTACTTCCTGAACAATGTTGACATGAGGGGAAATCTTTCTATGTTTTAACTTTAACATGCAACATTAAAATGATGATAGCTATAATATTTTACATATTTTAATAAATACAGGAACATAATCTCCAAAATTGTTTAATTAAGAGGGAGCATGAAAATATTCTCAACTTAAGTTTTTTTTCTGCATCTACTGAGTTGGTCTTACATTTCATCTTCCTAGTTCTATTAATGTGCTAAATTACAGTAATTTCTTGTTTAATAATATATTAAATTTTCATTCTTGAAATAAAGCCCAATTGGCCATTTAGGTCATGATATATTATGCATCTGAAATATGGTTTTAGAAAATTTGCATCTAGGTTCATGAGATTGTTGATTTGATTTTTTTCCCTTGTATAATCACTAAGAAGTGAACTTTGACTTTTCTTAAAGTTTCATGGACTTAGACCAAATAGTGTAACAGGACATTTCCCACAAAAGAGTAATTTTAATGCAGTCCCAGTGAAAACTTCCTGTTGTCAATGTCCACAGATGACAACTGTTCATGAGAGTGAAAAGGGGCACAATTAGCCTAGGGAATTTAAAGAAGATAGACAAAGTTGGTAATTGGCTGACTCACATAGTTGTGTATACATCAATTGAATCAATATTAGAGTGTTTTCATTACTCCAAGGCGGCGCGGCGGCCTCTCAGAGAGCCCCTGCGGGACAATAATCCGGGACCTGCACAGGGATGAAGGCAGCGCGGAGCTGCGGGGACCACTGGGAGGCATGTCATGCGGGTTGGTGTGATTGCTAGAGAGCACGGCGGGCCCGGGCGAGATCGCGCCCTGGCGGCCGCCGCCTTTCTGTGCGGGACTTCGGGGCTGGGGCGCTCGCCTCCGCCTGAAAGGGCCCGCCGGCATCCGTAGTCCGTGTGGCGCGGTGGGCGGCGGGCCTGGGAGGGAAGACTGCGCACTCGCGGCGTGAGACTCCCTAGGGAGGCGCTCTGGCTTTGGCGCTCCTGCCTTCCCTTAACATCCCCGGTGAGTGTGGAGCGAGATCCCTGCAGCCCGCCGGGGGTCAGGGCGCCGTCCCCGCTCCGCAGCGGGACTGGCGAGAAAATCGCGCGTGGGCCAGACTTCGTGGATAGCCCCAGGAGCGCCGTTAGTGCACCGAGGTCTCGACCTGTCCGCCTCCGTCTCTCCGGAAGCGTCCCCTGGGCTGCGGGCGGAGAAGCAGGGGTCCCCGGAATCTGCCAAGACACCAGGTGAGCGCTTGGTGCAGGGGGACCTCCCAAAGAGTGCTCTGAATGCCCGTTGGTTTTCCTTCTCCAGCAAACCAAGCAGAGGACATTGTTCTTAGAAAGGATAGGGTCAGTCAACCTCCAAGAATAACTAGCATTTCCTGGTAACATGTCTTCTCTGGTGTTTCTATATGTGTTCACTTGATGGCAGGAGGCAAAGGACATTAGCTTTACTTGGTAAGCCATGGGCCCCAGAGGAGAGAATTTCAGGTACAAGAGAAGGTGGCATCGTGTCAGGGGACCAGAGCCTCCAGGCCACAGCGACCGAGGCAACCCCTCAGCGCAGTGCCAACACCACCCCTCACTGTGCTCCCCCAGGCCCAGCCCTGGCCAGCACCCCAGGGGGACTTCCCTCACCCCTGTGCCCTAGCCCCACGCTCTATGACCTTGCTGCACCTGTCTGCTGGGCCTGGTGTGCACTAAGTGGAGGTGACTGAGTGACTCAGGGCACAGCACATGTGGTCCTTGCTCATCACTTTTCTTGCACTCTGCCTCCTCAACTAGGAAATCAGGGACAGCTGTGCCTAGGACAGTGCTGGGGCTGTGGGGCTGGCACTCGGGCACTTAGATGAACGTTCAGGTTCTTCCCAACCTATGACATGGGCCTGAAGCTTGTAGTTCACCGTAAACAGTCCTCAAGTGGAAATTTCCCTGGTAAGCAGACCTGGAGCCAGGTGGCAGAGGCGATGGCGCTTCATCTTGAGAACCTTGGTGTTCCTGGAAGCTGTGGGATCCTAGGAGACGATTCCCAAACTTTGTCATTCACTGGATTTTTAAAAAAACAAATCAATTGTATTGATACTATGTTTTGATACATTTTAATAAAGCATACAATTCTTCCAAAGTGTAAAAACAAACAAAAAGCTGTACCCCTTGTTAGTCCCCTCTCAATCTCTCTAAACTTCCCCTGACATATATAACTGCTATTCTATTTATGTCGCTCTAATTTATTTGTATTTATATTTTGAATAGATGGAGTCAAACAATATGTGGTAACTTGTGTCTAATTTCTCTCATTTAGCATACTCATTTCTTTTACCAATGATGGAAAATTATTAGTATATTCCTATACATTACTGTCCATAGTTTGCTTTGGTCATATTTTTGCCCAAATATCACCCTCATATTAACATCTTGTAACATTAACATACACTTGTTCTGTTTCTAAGAGTAAGAGTCATATATGCAATATTACCCATACTCATTTTTCACCGGAGGGTTCACTATGTATATGGTCCCATGGAACTTTTGTTTTAACTTTTCTTCTAGTGATATATAGGAACTTAGACTTTCATTTTCAACCACAATCATACCCATATATTAGTACTTCTAATTACAAACATTGTCATGTGTTTTCACCATTTCTCTCAATTTCCAAAGATTTATGAACAACATTTATAGGGATTCTGCATGGATAAATTGCAGCATTCCATTCCCTAACCAATTTATTTTCTGGTGACCTCTATTCTAGTTATTAACTCCATGAGTTTGCTCAATATATTTAGTTGATAATAGCAAAATCATACAATATTTGTCCTTTTGTATTTGACTTGCTTCACTCAACATGAAGTCCTCCTGGTTCAACCATGTTGTCATATGCTTCATGATGTCATTCCTTCTTACAGGTGAATAATATGCCATTGTATGTATATACCTCAATTTGTTTATCCATTCTTCATTTGATGGACACCTGCGTTGTTTCCATCTTATGATAATTGTGAGTAACACTGCAATGAATATTAATGTGCAGATGTCTGTTTGTGTCACTGTAATCAGTTCTTCTTGGTACATACCTAGAAGAAGTATAGCCAGGTAACATGACAAATCTATATTTAACTTCCTTGGGAATTGCCAAAGAATCTTACACAGTAGCTGTATCATTCTAAATTCACACCAACAGTGAACAAGCATCCTATCTTTCCACAACCTCTCCAACTGTTGTAATTTTCTGTCTTTTTGATAGTGGCCATTCTAGTAGGTGTGAAATGATATTTCATTGTAGCTTTGATGTGCACTCCCTAATTGCTAGGGATGTTGAACATTTTTTCATTTGCTTTTTGACATTTGTATTTCTTCTTTGGAAAAATGTATATTCAAGTTTTTTGCCCATTTTTTAATCAGGTGGTTTGTCTTTTTATTGTTGAGTTGTAGGATCTCTTTATACATCATGGATATTAAGCCTTATCAGATGTGTCATTTCCAAATATTTTCTTCTACTGAGTAGGCTGCTTTTACAGCCTCTTAACAAAGTCCTTTGAAGTGCAACTGTGTTTAATTTTGAGGTGGTCCCAATTATTTATTTTTTTATTGCTTGTTCTTTGGGTGTAATATTTAAGACACCCTCACCTACCACAAGGTCTTTAAGATGTTTACCTACATTGTTTCCTAGGAGTTATATGGTCCTGGATTTTACATTTAGCTCTTTGACACATTTTTAGTTGATTTGTGTTTAGAAAGTGAGTTAGGGGTCCTCTTTCCTTCTTTGGGTTATGGATATCCTGTTCTCCAAGTACAATTTGTTGAAGAGACTCTTTTGTCCCAGTAAAGTGGATTTGGTAGGCTTGTCAAAACCAAGTTGACTATAGAGGTGAGCGCATATGGCAGTGAATATCTTGAGATTGGAAGGTAGAAATGTCTTTCTTCAGATACTAAGTATTTTTTATAAAAGGATTTATACCCATCTCCTCTCAAACCTCCTCCCTCTGACTCATTCTTATGTTCTTCTCTAGTGTATGGTCTCAATTTATGGCAAGGTAGCATGTTTTATCATACAGGCATTCTCCACTGGAAGTGAAGTAATCATTTAATTGTATTTTTTGAAGCTCACCTTGATATCATTTGGAAATGGGTGTGTTTGTCTCACTAATATCCATTCTTGTAGGGATAAATAATATTTTTCTGAATGAATGAGTCTTACTGATAAATATAGAGTTTCTTAATAGAGATAAATGCTATGAAACCAGAAGAATGTAACAGATCTCAATAATCTGTAGTTATATAAGAAATTTCATCGTTAGATACTTTGCAAAGAATCTTCATATTTATCCTTAGCTCAACTTTCATAAAGTTTCTCTGCACAAAGTGTAAAGCCAATCTGATTGAGGGATGGGAAAAAAAGGATGAGCCAAAGTCTTTATGGGTCTCTGGGTAACCTTTAGCCACAGGAGAACCATTTAAACCTTTTAACAAAATAGTGGTCTCCATTTCCCTAACAGTTGATGAATTCTTACTAAGAATGTTCCTCTGTTCTCCTTCACCTCATACCTTACCAAGAGTGTGCTGTGTCTTCCTCATGTCAGGTTTGAACAGGGGGAACTCAGAGTGCAAAGGCACCATCTCACCCTTCCCTCCCAAGGCCCATGGGGTCAATACATGCCTATGGGATAAAAAAAATAAGAATGATAAAGGAAACTTTTTTTAAGAAACCAGATGATTCACTTTACTCATTGCAGAAATATTGAAAGCTGAAATAATTCCATAATTTGGTTTGTCCATCATAAACACAGTGGCCTCCTCCCCATGCAGGACAATATATTTAAGAAAAACTGCTCTTTTATGTCTGAAACTACAAAATGATATATCAACAGCATCAAGGTAAATGGGGTCCTTCAATGATCTTTCCCCTTGTTGTCATTTTCTTAAATGAGAAAAGAAATTCTGAATGTAAATACCTACTGGCTGCCACCCACACTTGTTCATAAATTCCCCTTATCATAAATTCCAGTTTATTGTTCATAGTTTTCATAGTGTTTTTGTCAATATATCCTGTAACATATTGCAAAATACTGCCTATCAACTGAGACAATCAGGTGCTTTTCCCATCATTCTATTAATGTAGTGTAATGCAGTGAGACATTTTTAGTATGTTTTTGTATATATTTTGTATTCAGTGAATTGACCCCCTGTGTCACAGTCTATAAATATGTTGCTGATTTGGTTTGGTAGTATGTTAATTAGGATTTATGCATTTATATTCCTAGGATGTAATAATGTGTATATTTATTTCCTTGTGGTCTTTTTCTGACTTGGTATGAGGGAAATGCTGGCCTCATAGGATATTAGGAAGTGTCTATTCTTTTCTAGTTTTTAAAGAGTTTTAGGATCTTGTTAATCCTAAATGTTTGGTGGATTCACAAGTGAAACTAGCAGGCTCTGTACTTGGTTGGTAATTTTTGATTAATGAATCTATCTATTTCTTGTTCAATGATTCTTTTATCTGGCTCAGTTTTAGTACTTAGACTGTTTATAGAAATTTGTCCATTTCATTTCATTATTTTTTTCTAATTTCTGTAACAATATCATTCATAATCTTCCCTTATAATCTTATATATGTTATAAAGATTGTCAGTAATATCCCCCTTTTTTTAGCTAAAGTTTTACCCAATTTGTTGATCTTTTAAAAATGCCTCTAAAATATAAAGTTTAAGTTTTATTGACTTTCTCCACTATTTTTTTATTTTCTTTGATTTATCTCTGTCTAATCTCCATTATATTCCTACTTATGCTTGCCTTGTTAAGTTTGCTCTTATATTTCTAAACCGTTAAGGTGTTAACCATTATTTATTTAAAGGTTATTTTTTTAATGTAATCATTTCATAAGCACAATGCCTTCAGTTTCCACTGAGACAGGACAGCTAGAGAAAAGGAGAAACAGTGGCACATGTATTCAGGTGCTTCCTCCTCATTAAGTTTGTGTCTGAATAGCTTAGACACTTACCCTGGGATTTTCCAAAAGTAAGAGGAGGAACAATGAGGCTTCTGTGTTCTAGAAATTAATTCCATGCTGTCCAAAAAGTATTTCAATGGTGAGATAGGTCCTGGATTTATGTCAGTGGGTTCTGAGGTTTCATCTGTTTCTATAAGTGGTGACTTGCATGTGAGAGAAACATTTTATATAAAGGTGAAAAAGAGGGAGGGGGTGCCCATAGGAACAAGGTGCTGGCTGTGCCTTCCTCACCTAGCCAACTACCTCTTGTTCTAGACCAGGAAAGGAACTGAAGGTTTTCATCAGGAAGAAAGATATAAACAAAGATCAAATACAACCTGGGAAATATGTTCAATGTGTCTACTCCCAGAGAAACACACATACACATACAATATCACTGGAAAAGTTAGTTCTGAAGATATCTGCTTTTTTGATGGATTCATGGACAGATGGAAGTTTGGCACTGCCCTCTCCTATATTTAACTGAAGTCAATCCACAGTGACAACTTTGTGTACATAGTTACAGTAGGTTATTGGAACTGTCAGATATCATGCATGTTGCTGTGTTATTGTTCCCCATGGATCTTGAAAATATATATCAGACATATCTGCTGACCTAGACTGATCAAGGATTACCAGCTGTGTCCTTCCTTTAACATGTCACAATGAGTGTGGCTGGGCCAGTTTAACCCTTCTCAACCTCAGGTTCCTCCCCAAGCATTAATTGATTTAGATCACCTTTGCTCTGAAAACCGACTTCCTTCCAGCCTATCATGAAAAGACCCTGAATACAGCATATTGCAACCATTCTATTTAATATCATCAGTCAAGTGGGTGAAAAATAAACAAGTTAAAGGACATGTATCAATAGCCTGAGGACAAGTGGGAGAGGCAGAGATGTGAGGTGAAGAGGCCTCTACCTGGACTCTGATGTCACCAATGGATTTAGCAGAATTGGGGTATTCAAAAGAAGTCAGGATCCAGGTTCCAGGTAATTACAGTTATAGAAGGCTGGTATAGAAGTGTTGAGATGAAATTCGAGTGGCTAAGTGACTGCATGGAATAAATAAGGACCACATAATACACTCAATGCAACTGAAAGATATTATTTTGAGGTAGATGTGAGAGGTGATATTGAAATGAACTTGCAATTTCTTATGAAGTATGGAGCAAAAGAATATAATTATTTAGTTGTTGCTGGACAAATGCTATTTGTGGATCTGGATAGGAACATTAAAAAAAGTGTTGAAGGTGATATGAAGAGTATTAATTATGGAAATGTCTTCTTGAAAATAAAAAAAACATGGTTGTTTGTCGCAGAGTATGGAGTATAGGCTTCGAGAAGAAGGAGCACATAGTGTGGGGGAGATGATGCAACAAAGGAAAGAAGTTTCCTGCAGCATTTGCTGGCTCTGTAGGTGACCGTGAGCATATTGCCTTGGCTGGGGCATGGTGTGTCATTGGTGCTCTAAGCAGGGTCAAGGCCTGCTGTGGAAACCTACCTCCTCTAAACTTGGCCTCAATGTTCCTGCAATTCTTGCACTTTACTGGGAAGTTATTGATAATTGCAGGACAAGACAGTCCTGTTGTAGAAGGAAGAAACAGTGATGCCATTTGGAATTCAAGAAAAATGAATCTGTTCTTGGAGAGTGAAAACAGTTTGTTAGTCAAAACGCCCCTGCTACAGAGGCTCTTTGGAGGTTAGGCTCTTCCAATGTGGGCCATGATGAAACTGATCCTTCAGTATATGATGAATATCTCACTTTTCCTTCCCCTATTTGAGATTGGGGTATGAGACTAGGATGGGAAAGACCTAGCACAGTGTCCCTGAGTCAGCCCCATGTCATGCCAACTTACTGCCATGACTCTCAGCATTCCATGGTGATGAGGTCACCAACAAGAGGAGGAAAATAAGCAACCTGATGTCCAGTACAGGATTCTTTATTGGAGGAATGTTGGACATACTGTTGCACAGATGCTTTTAAACGCTGATTAGAAAAATCACATGAGTCCTGAATATGGTTACTCATGAAGAAGAATGAAATACAATATGTGGTATAAATATAACCCTCCACTCCTGCAATGGCACACCCACATCTAAAAAATAAAGTCTACTTAATTCAAGAGGTTCAGGAAATAAATATTTCTCTTATGAGAAATATTTGCTCTGTGAAAAGATTGTTTTGACTACTGAATATAAATATGCAATATGTGTCTCAGAAATATTTAAAGGGAGGGAGAATTGATATTTGGATTTTTGATATGATTATATAAAAGTATTTATTAATCAAGCATGAACCTGGTAAAAAGAAGTCAGCCTTAATTCTTAGTCAAGGTGAAAATGCAGATATGAGTGAACAATAAAAGTGAGTGGAAAAAGAAATAAT
>JAQZBX010057391.1:0-17974 GCA_029593785.1 Cabassous unicinctus
GGAGTAGCTATACTTATAATGGATGAACTAGTCTTTAAAAACAAAGCTGTTATTAGAGACAAGGAAGGGTATTATATATTAATAAAATGTGCAATTCACCAGGAAGAAATAGCATTCATAAATATATATGCACCTAAACAGGATGCCCCAAGTTACATGAGGTAAATACTGACAAAACAGAAGGGAGAAATAGATATCTCTGCAATAATAGTTGGCAACTTCAGTACACCACTCTCATTATTGGATAGAACATCTGTGAAGGAGGAGCAATAAAGAGGGAGAAAAACTGAATAATATGAAAAATGAACTAAACCTAATAGACATATAGAGAACATTGCACCCCAAAACAGCAGGATATATACATTCTTCTCAAGTGTTCGTGGATATTTCTCTAGGGTAGACCATACATTGGTTCATAAAGCAGATCTCAATAAAGTTAAGAAGATAAAAATTATACAAAGAACTTTCTCTGATCATAATAGAATGAAGCTCAAAATCCACAACAAGCAGAAAAGGGGAAAATGCACAAATATATGGAGATTAAACAACAGACTCTTAATCAGTGGTTCAAAGAAGAACTTGTAAGAGAAATCAATAAATATCTCAAGACAAATGAAAACTAGAAAACAACATATCAGAACCTACTGGATGCAGTGAAGGCAGTGCTAAGAGGGAAGTTTATAGCCCTCAATCCTTATATTAAAAAGAAGGAAGAGCAAAAACCATTAAAAAGAAGAAAAAGCTGCTCCTACATAGCTGGAGGAACTAGAAAAAGAACAAACTATCCTGTAAGAAAGCAGAAGGAATGAAATAACAAAGATCAGAGTGGAAATAAATCAATAGAGAACAACAACAAAAAACAACAGAGAGAATTAACAAAACCAAAAGTTGGTTCTTTGAGAAGACCATCAAAATTGACAAACACTTAGACTAAAATCAGAAATGAAAATGGGGATATTACTAGTGAACTCACAGAAATAAAAGGAATATGAGAAGGCTATGAACAAATCTCTGTTAACAAATTAGACAATATAAATGAAATGGAAAAATTCCTAGGAACATATGAACAACCCACACTGACCGTTGAAGAAATAGAAGACCTCATCAAACCAATCACAAGCAAAAAGACTGAAACAGTCATCAAATAACTTCCCAAAACGAAAAGCCCATACTAGGTGGCTTCACAGGTAAATTCTATCTAGCATTCAAGGATTTAATAACAATCTTACTGAAGCTCTTTCAAAAAAATTGAACATGAAGGAATGCTACCAAACTCATTCTATGAAGCCAATATCATCCTAATGCCAAATCTAGATAAAGATATTATGAAAAAGAAAATTACAGACCCATTTCCCTAATGAATATGGATGTAAAAGTCCTTAACAAAATATTTGCTAATCAAATCCAAAAATACATTAAAAGAATTATTCATCATGATCATGTGGATTTTATACCAGACACGCAAAGGTGGATCAACGCAAGAAAATCAATCAGCGTAATGCACCACATTAATAAATCAAAGAAGAAAAATCACATGATCTGATTGATTGATGCAGAAAAGGCATTTGAAAAAAACACAGCATCCTTTCTTGATAAAAATTCTCCAAAAGATAGGAATTAAAGGTGACTTTCTCAACATGATAAAGGGCATATATGAAAACTCCACAGCCAACATTGTACCCAATGGTGAAAGACTGAAATTTTTCCCATTGAGATTGAGAACAAGACAAGGATGCCCACTGTCACCACTGTTGTTCAATATAGTTCTAGAGGTTCCAGGCAGAGCAATCATGCAAGAAAAAGAAATAAAAGGCATCCAAATTGGAAAGGAAGAAGTAAAGCTTTGCCTATTTGCAGATTATATGATCTATACATAGAAAGTCCAGAAAAATCTACAACAAAGTTATGAGAGTTAATAAACAAGTTCAACACACTGTTAGGATACAAGATTAATATGCAAAAATCAGTAGTGTTTCTATGTAATAGTAATGCACAATCTGAGGTGGAAGGTAGGAAAGAAATTCCATTTACAATTGCAAATAAAAGAATCAGATATTTAGGAATAAACCTAGCCAAGAACATTAAGACTTGCATTCAGAAAATTACAATGCATTGCTAAAAGAATTCAAAGAAGGCCCAAATGGAAGAACATTCCGTGTTCATGGATTCAAAGACTAAATATCGTTAAAATATCAATTCTATCCCAAATGATATACAGATTCAATGCAATCCTGATAAAAATTCCAACAGCATTTTTTTGATAATGTACTAAAATTTAATCATCCATAAAAGCTGTAATTTAATCTGACAGTAAAACACAAGAAGCAATATTAGAGTTGGTTTAATATATTATATATTTTACTTTGAAAGCCATAGAAATCAGTTATCCCAGTTTTTTTCCTATAAAAGACCCATTTTTCCCAAAGCATTATGCACAATTTAGAATATAATGACAGAATGATTTTTCATAATTTTTTAAAATATAAAATGAAGTCAATGACTCAAAAAAGTTACTGGCTGCAATGCGTTGAGGGGAAATTTCATAATCAATATCATTACAGATATAAAGTATAATGATTCAACATTTTAGTGCTTGACAGGGAAGAATCATGATAAAAAGGTTAATATGAAATCATTTGATTATAGTAGTAATATCTAACATTTGAAATGCATCCATGCTCTTTTGTATAATCTTATTAGAGTCAAGTATATTTATTTTCACATCTGTTATAACTGCTTTTGCAAAAGAGAAATAAATACTATTGTCCTATTTTCCAAGAGATATAGAGAGAGCAGTTTTTCCCTGGAGAAAAAAATTGTGAACAGCACTTTTTAAAGAAATGGAAAACACAATTATCAAATTTATTTGGAAGGGTAAGAGGCCCTGTATAGCCAGAAATCTCTTAAAAAGGAAGAATGAAGTTGGAGGGCTCTCACTTCTGGACTTTAAATCATATTACCCAGCTACCATGGTAAAAACAATATTGTACTGGCATAAAGATAGAAATATACACCAATGGAACCAAATATATGGTTCAGAAACAGACTCTCACATCTATGTTCAAGTGATTTTTGACAAGGCTGTCAAGGGTACTCAGGTGGGCTTGAACAGTCTTTTAAAAAAAATGGTGCTGAGAGAACTGGATATTCATATCCATAAGAAAGAGGATCCCTATCTCACACCTTATACAAAAATTAACTCAAAATGGATTAAAGACCTAAATATGAAATCTAGAACCATAAAATTCCTATAAGAAAATGTAGGGCAGCATCTTCAAACCTGATGGTAATTGGTGGATTTTTAATTAAACCTTGCACCAAAAGTATGACCAACAAAGGAAAAAAATGGATAAATGGGACTTCTTCAAACTTAAACATTTTTGTGTTTTCAAGAAGGTGAAAAGGCAGCCCACTCAATGGGAGAAAGTCACATATTCGATAAGAGTTTGATTTTGATGCTATATAAACAGATCATACAACTCAACAATAAAAGAGTAAGCAATCCAATTAATAAATGGGCAAGACTTAAACATTTTTTCAAAGAGGGAAGAAATGCAAATGGTGAAAAAGCACATAAAAACGTTGATATTAGGGAAATGCAAATCAAAATTACAATGAAATATCTCATAACTCATAGAACAGCTATTATAAAAAACAAACAAACAGAAAACAAGTGCTGGCGAGGATGTGCAAAAATAGGAACACTCCTTCACTGTTGGTGGGATTGTAAAATGGTGCAGCCTCTGTGGGAGCTTTGGTAGTTCCTCAGGAAGCTAAATATAGAACTGCTGTATGACCCAGCAATCCTTCTAATAGGAATATATCCAGAAGAACTGAAAAGAGTGGGGTGAACAGACATTTTCACACTGATGTTCACAGCAGCATTATTCACAGTTTCCAAAAGATGGAAACAACCCAAATGTCCATCAACTGATGAATGGACAAGCCATATGTGATAAATATACACAATAGAATACTATGCTTGTAAGAAGAAATGAATTTGAGATGCATATGACAACGTGGATGAGCCTTGAAGACATTATGCTGAGTGAAATAAGCCAGACACAAAAGGACAGGTATTGCATGGTCTCACTAATATGAACTCAATATGAAGAATAAACACATGGAGTTAAAACCTAAAGTATCGGTTACTAGGAGAAAGTATGAGAGCTGAGAAGGGTACTGATGCTTAATGTATGTAGAATTTTTAATTACCTTGACTGAAAAAGTGTGGAAATGGATAGAGTTGATGGTAACACATTATAGTGAGTATAACTAACACAGCTGTTCTATAAGTGGGATTGTGGCTGAAAGTAGTAGTCTAGGGATGTAAATGTCAATTGAAAGAAGTCTAGAGAATAATCTACGGACTGAATATCATAGTGAACCTGGTAGTGGATGAGGATTTTGGCTAATAATACAAATACAAGAAAGTTCTATGAACTAGAACAAATGTACATACTATTACAAGGTGGTAAGAATATGCAGATGCATGGGAAAAATGCATTTAATGTAAATTATGACTAGTTAACATCAATATTGTAATATTCTTGCATCAGTGTCAAAGATGGTAGTATATCAACACTAAGGATCAGTAATAGAGCCATATGGGATTTTTTCTTTTGGATTAAGGAAAAAATTTAAAAATTTACTGAGGCAATGACTACACAACTCTTTGATGAAAGTGAGACCCACCAAGTGTACACTTAGGGTAGAATGTACAAGGCATTTTCTATATAGCACAGTGAACCATGTGGTAGAAGATGGACTGTGGATAACAGTAGAAACATGAGAGTGTTCTTTCATGAACTATAACAAATGCACAATACTACTGCATGGTGCTAATAATAGGGAGGATACGGAAAAAATATACCAAATGTATGCTATGGACCATAGTTAGTGGTAATAGACTGATGATGTTCTTTCATAATCTGTAACAAATGTTCCACAACAATGTAAGGTATTGGTGGAGGGATGTTGTATGGGAATTCTGCAAATTATACATTATTCTTTTGTATGTTCACACTTCTCTAATAAAAAAATATATAAAATAATAAATGCATGCAATCTTTATATATACCCAAAATCAGTTAAGGTAATGGCCAAAATTATGGGCTATTTCTATAATTATATAAATAATATGTATCAATTATTTAATTTGACCCAGTCCTGATAGAGTTAAATTAATTCCAAATTGAATATATTATGCTAAATTAAAAATAAAGATTTTATTTTATGTCCCTGATTTGTTATTAAGCTGCATATAATAAGCAGTGGCATAGATCACTAATAAAGTACAAGTAATCTGATCTCTATACACAACGAAAGAAATAAATTAGTAGAAATGAGAGTTGTTACTTTTATCCATGACTAGATTTACATTGTAGACAGTAAAAACGAGTATTTTCCAACTGGTTCCTTTGAAAGATCAGCACAAACTAAGTGATCAAGCATCCCTACTTGGATATTTATGATATATGCAGAAAGTCAACCACAGTAGTGAGTCTACCAAGAAAAAATATAAGAAGGAAATTCTTTTTAAAAAAAAAGAACTCTTCTGTCTGGAAACTTAAAGCAATAGAGTCTTGTGTAAATGAATAAATAAATAAATAATTGATAGTTATTAACAATCTTAGCTAACTAACTTTACATTAAATAATTAAATATTTTTCTTTGTAGGAAGCTCATAGAGAAACGTTTTTGTTCATATTTCCTTTTCAGTGTGGCCTTTGTACAATGAAAAAGCTAATTTTGCATTCAATGATCTGAGAAGTACAGATTCCATACATGACAAAGATGAAAGCTATCACCTTTCTTTTCATATTTAATGGAAGATCTATTAGAAGCTAGAAGATAATAAAATGAGGTGGAAAAGGAAAGGAAGAAAAAGTTATTCCCTAAAAAAATTTGTGTGAATAGAAACTTAAAGAGAAGCTAAAGACAGATAATGAGAACTAGTAACAGTGTTCATCATGTTTGCAAGTTACAAAATCAAAATACACAAATCAATAACAGTCCTATAAAGAAAGCAACAATAAAGTAGTTGATGTAATAATTATTTTAGTAAGATCATGTTCAAAAGAATAAAAATTATATTATCTAGGAAAAAATCTGACAAGCAAATTTCAAGACTTTTATAGAGAAAGCTATAAAATGCCATTCACTTCTTAAACACTACCTAAATGATATGGAGTTATATTATGTTCATGGATAGAAACGTTTAATATCAGGAAAACTCAATTCTCTCAAATTAATCTGTAAATTCAAATGAAAATCCAGTCAAATTATTCATGAATGATTAAAATTGGCTAAAAAATTCACATGAGTAAATTTTGGGACAAGAATAGTAAAGACAATTTTGAAGAATGAGGTGGGAGGAATCAGCCTATTAGATATGAAGAATTATTGTAATTCTAAAGAAATTAAAGATGACTCTTACTGGGGTAAGGATAGACAAAGAGATCCATGGAACATAATAGTCCTGAAAGATATACAGATATAGGTAGATATAGATATGAACTCTTCTAAGTTAGAGAGTGATAATATAAATGAGAGGGAGAAAGATAGGCTTTTGAATAAATAGTGCCAGGAAACTTAGCTATATCTATAAAAATAAATAAATTATATTTCCTAATTCAAACTTTTTCAATAATAAATTTCAAATAGATTAAAGGTCTAAATGTGGAAAGCAAAACAAAAAAAAATTGAAAAAATGAAAAAAGAAATAAATTTATGACATTGGGATTATTTAGAATTTTTTAAGAATAAAGAAAATATTAACTATATCAGAATTTAAAATTTCTCTATGAAGCAAAATACAATGAAACATAAGTAAAAAATCAAGGACATATTGTAAAAGTTATTTATTAAGTATATAAACCACAGAAGAATAACTTCCAGCATAAACTAGTAGGAAAAACAATCTAATAGCTAAATCCTAAAATAATTGACATTGCAATTCACTGAAGGTGAACCTGAGTGATCTATAAAGATATAAAGATATTCACAAATTCACTAGTAAGCAAGAAATACAAATTGAAATAATAACAAAGATCCTTTAATACCCATGGGATTAGCAAATTTAAATTTCTAACAATATCAAGTGTTTACAAGTATGTGAGAAAACTGATACCCTCACTGGTAGGTAAATTGTTACACCACCTGTGCAGATGAATTTTGCAATAACTTTTAAAGTTATGGATTTATGAATACCTAAAATTCAATAAGCACATTGTTAGGTATGTAATCTAGAAATCTTGCTATGAATGAGAATGTTAATTATTTTCAATAGTTTAAAAAAAATGAAACTGACTTAAGGTAGAACTATAGAGGAATGACATTCATACAATTGAATAAAATACTCTCAGGAAAAATAATCTAGATATACAGTCATCAACAAAGAAAATTTAGAAAACAAAATGCTAAGCAAAAACCTGCAGAATTATATGTTCTCTTTATGTAGTTTTGAAATGCATGTAGTAAAATTATGAACAAACTATAATTGTGCTTTTCTTGAGTCATGTTCCTTGAATGGGTTCTGGGGTTGGGGAGAGGGGAGAGAAGAGGGATGGAGGAATGGGCTGGTGGTGGGGAAGTCACAGCTACAGGCTCAGTGGTCACCTCCCAGTCCCTGCCTACCCCTGCCCCCTCTTCTATTGTGTGTGGATGTTTCATTTTGTTTCCATTCCACAGCCCTGGGGAGATGTTAGGTCTAATGTAAAGGACTGACCAGACCTTAAACCAGGAAACAGCGGAACAAGCAGCCCCAGATACTTATCTGGGCAGAAAACTCAGGGGCAGGGCTTCCTCCCCCTGGAGTGGATAAAAACCCCTCTTGGGCAGCACCAACTTGTCTTCTCAGACTTGAAATGGGGAGCATGCAGCTGCCCCCACGGATGCTGACCCAAGCAGTTTGTTCTCCCCAGGAGAGCAGCCACAATTGGATCTCTTCCCCTGAACTTTTGGGCACTCTGTACTGTATAAATAATAAACCAGTCATTTGCTAAAAGTTTCTGTTCCTCCTGAGCCTGTGTTCCTATGATTTACCTTTTAGCAACTTACTCCACAGATGGAGTGTAGATGAATATAAGCTTTCATATTATCCATTATGTTTCATTTTGGAAGAAAGAAAAGGAAAGGATGGAGGGGGAGAGAGATGAAAAATAAAGAAAATGATTTCTATTGTAGATACAGGAAAGAATATAATATTTTCTGCATGTTTGAATTATAACTTTAAAATTATTTCATATATAACTTTTCCTCAAATTGTTCACATACGGAAAGCTTAACCAAGCCAATGGTGCAGTAAACAGATAAATGTGAATGTATACTCAACAAACCACACAAGAGTGCTGAATGAATTATATTGGGGGACTGGAGAATAGTTGAGGCTCATCCAGGAACAAGAATGAGGAGATCATAGACCTTTCTAGACATTTGAAAAAAAAAAAGTAGGGTAGTTTAAATTGGTAGTAGAAAGAAGATGATTATCTTATGAATGTTTTGAACAAAATGCCTAGTTTGGAAGAGTGACCATAAATGAATTCAATATTATTATTCATTATTATATAGGTATTTATACATAAGAGGTACTAGAAAAGATAAAGGTTAAGAGAATTAATTTTTCCTAACCATAAAATCAAGTATGTTTTCCTGGAAAAGTTTTAAGAATTAAAATCTTATTGCCAAGTGATAATAAAAAAGATATTTGTTACAATTCTGTATGTGTTAGAATAAGTAAAAAATTTTGCATTATATGTTAACAGTGTATCTTGTTTCAAAAATATACTTCACGTCTCAGGTACTAACACTATTCTAGTATTCATTTACAACTTCATATTCTCTTTATAGTAAGAATTTCTTCTTCATATAGCACTAACCACCTATCATTAAAAGATCCTAAAATAAAGAAACTAAACATCAATCCCACATTATCTAGAAATTTTGGATTTTATAAGAGTAGACCTTTTCAAGTGAAGATTCTGTCTGAGAAGCAGTTAGCTTATCTAGGGCGAGAGCTACAAATCTTGCATTTAATGGTATCCATCATAGGTTATTTTGTTTATGGTTCAACCTATATTTTCAACTGAGTGATATTTTGTAAATTAAATTTAATTTGTATGTTTTATTGTATGACCTAGTTTTAACATACAAAGGAAAAAAAATTCCTAAGGTTCTGCAGAAGCTGCTCATATTTAAGAATTATATAAAATGTTTGTAGTTATTAAAACTCTATATGTTTACAAAGGTGTACTAGTAAAAGTTTAACCCACATAGGAAATTACAAATAATAATAAAATGTACAATATTTTAATTTTAACTTCCATATACTCAATTGATTTTCATAGAATACTTTCATCGATTTTTTTTTTTCTGAGCTCTTGTGTTCCTAACCAACTTATAATTGCAACTGAAGAATGTTGGTTGATATTATCATTTACACTAATGAGAAAAAAGTGAAATAACAAAGACATATGTCAGAACTTCACTTATTGGTCAATGATGGGAGCCATTTCTTCATTACTCAGATAATAGTTTTTGAAATCTATGAATAATATTTCCTCAATTTCTGTGCTACTGACAATGTAATGGCTACAGACAGACTCAACACATTTTTAGATTTAACTTGCATTATTAGCATTTTCTCCAATACTTTTTACTAGTCAATCAACAAAACAATAAGTCAAGCCTTGAGTTATAGTGTTGGCCAATTTCTATGATATAAATATCTGTGCCACGTCCAGTATCAAGCTACTAATTCAACATTACTGAAAGTGCATTTGGGAAGAAATAATACCATAGTACACCATTATATAGTATTCCCACCATAAAGATAAAATAAGTGCAAATAACCACAAAAGCATAAATACTAGTAAAATATAGTAAAATAGTAAATGATGAGTTTTAAGTATTGGTAATTTATTTTTCTTTGAATATAATTTATTTAATTATAAGTTTATACAATTCATTTTTTATATTGGCTGGGTTTAACAACCAGTTCACAAAATTCCAAAATTTTACCATAGGCTTTTGCCAGCTGGTGTACACACACACACACACACACACACACACACATTATTGGGCCAATATAATGGCATGGTCAATATTTACTGCATCAATTTGTCTAAAATGTTATATAAATATCACCTTTTATTAGGATTTCAGTATGTTTTCTAACTAGGTTTGCAATGACTTGGGCAGATTAATTCATGAGAAAATTTTCATTCACTCCAATTTTATTCAGGTTAATATGGAAAAGTTAGAGAAGGTAGACTTTATTTTATGACACACCAGCAGTTTGGCCATCCTTAATTTATTCTCAAACATTTCTTTTCTTTCTTGAAATTTGCTTAAACTTTAGGCACAAAGGAATTACCCCCTCGGGAAAGGTAAGTTTCCCTACAGAGATATGTCTTCTTTCTGAAGTTTCGAATTGTGCCCAGCCGAACTGAATATTCTATGAACTATTAAACATACAGTTATGATAAAAAAGCAATAGTCATCAAGGTCAATGCACTTGAGGGGTCCATTTGAACTTTTTTTGTATTCAAGGCAAACAAAAATCTTTTGTTTTATCTACTTTCTTCCCCAGCCCAGAGGCAATGTAAGGGAGGATAAGAAGCAAAACCCCTTCCCCCTAGATTTTTGAAAACTTTAAAATATAATGATAGAAACAGGCTGCAGTTTGAAACATGAAAGGTCAAGGTAGCCTACTAGAGACACAGCGAATATAGAACATCTTATGGGAATCTCCCAGGCGTGAGATTATTCTGAGATTTCAATCTTATGGTTAAATAGTAATAAATCACAAAGATGGTGAATATAGTTGCTTTATAAAATGTTCAGGAGTCAGTCACTTAACTCTCACAAAATGTCAGTAGCTTTATTCACAGGCCTTAAACTTAGGAGACTTGAAATACAAGCGTTTAAGAAAACATCCTTCAAAAATAAACCTCCCTTTAAGATTAATTTAGAAAGAAACATTGAGAGAGTAATTTTCCCAAAGCAACAATTTGCCTATTTCTAACCTCTGATAGAATCCATACAAAACAAATTGGTAGTCAGATTTATGCATCTGCCACCAAACAGTTACCCTGGGAGCACCTCCCCCGTCCCCCGGAGATATATGAGGAATTTATCAGTGGTTCTGAAAAGGTGAACCTCAGCCGCAAGTATCTTATACCCTAGGCATCCATTCCCAATAGACCCACCACTGTCGCTATCAGTATTAAAGCCCATTCTGGTACTTTCACCCACATTCTCTTGTACTCACCTGATTTCAGTCAAGCCTGGACACTTTTGTGCAGGTTTTAACTCACTTTGCCCTGGCAACATTTTTACCTGTATTGCTGGCATCTTAGCTTTCTACGTGGAATTCTCCTCATCCACACATGAATGGCTTACAAGTGTCAGGGGACTAATGCACAACACTCATCCAATGGTAAAGCCGAGCTGGTGAATAGTTAACCTATCCTTGCCTCCTAGGCCAGGAAAAACAATTCTAAAAGGAATTCTACACTCTCCGTGGGCTCAAGTCCCAGCTGTCCACAGTGTTCACTGTGATAAAACCCTGACAAAACTTTCTTTCCTTCCCTCACCCTCTCCTGACCCTGATAAATGCCTTCCAAATAAACCACCTGGAAATAAATCTGTGTCACAGGCTCTGCTTTCAGAGAGACCCAAACTAAAACAATAAATTCATCACATAGGCGTTTGCAACACAAGGTTCATCTCCAAGGAAAATTCATTTATTTCTGCACTTCCTGTCTCAGTGGGGGAGACACACCTTCTTCTGATACTACGCGTCTTTTGCCATTCTTCATGTACAATTCAGCCACTATTATGCTGTCCCTAATCCATAGGCAGCCATCACAACCTGCCCTATTAAGCTTACACTTCATGCCTCAGATGTTTCCTAACCACTGTCCCCATTCATGCTTTCCAACTGTGTCCTTGGCTTTAGAAACCTATGTCAGAAAACAGAGAAAATAGAATAATGTGAGAGAGACAGGGCCTTGGGTAGAGTCATATATGCCTTTTTATAGTTACTTTCTCAGAGCAATGCCCCTTTCTTTATATCAGACATAAAGGAATACTTCTAGTGGTGGCAATATTGTACATCTTGTAAAATTATCATTTATTCTGGAGACTTAAATGACCCCAAAGGTAGAACTGAGACATAATGTAATGGTCGAAAACTATGGCTTTATGTGTTAACCCTTTTGCTTGTCCATAGAAACACTGGCAGAATTAACTTTCAAGTGACTATGAGGATTTGAATTTCGTGAATTCCAGACGATTATGTTCTTGAAGTAATCCATTCCTGTGTGTGGGGTGGGAAGGCTTTGACTTTGTTAAATTTAGTTAGGGGACCCTGGATTAGATCACATGATCAGATCAAGTCAGGTCTTTTGACTGGGCTGTGTCAGTGAGCAGTGAACCAGGGTGGGTCTCCACCATCTTGCTGAGTCTTATATAAACTGAGAACTGGAAGCAGAAACACATAGAGAGAAAGAAGAGATGCAGAGAAAGGGACCTCTGCCATTCTGACCCTTCCATGTGTAAGAGAGGACTCCATGTTCACCTATAACTGCACAAAGAGAGAATCCCCAAGAGGCTCAAGGAGACAAGGCTCAGGGAAAGATGCCTGATCATCCACAGCTGAGTTCAAGGAGAAAATAAAGAGAGACCCACAAACCCACCATCTTGGCTCACCATGTGGCAGGACTCCAGGATCTGCTAGCAGCCAAACTGGTGAGAAAGAATCTCTGATGATGCCTTGATTTGGATATTACCACTGCCTCAGAACTGTAAGCCTTTGCAGCAAATAAATTTCCCATTAATAAAGCAAAGCCATTTCTAGTACATTGCATCTGTAGCTTTAGCAAACTAAGACAGTGACCTAGAAATTTGCTCTCTCAATGATGCTTTATTATATATATACACACATTCCCTTTTAAACAAAACATTTTTACACATCTTTACAATTAAAACACTGCATATTTTAAAAATTATTTTCCTTTTCTCTGTGCAAAGTGCAAAGTATTGAGTCAACTCAGCATATTTAGTGCCACACTAAACCCATCAAAGTAGATAGGAATATACATCTCCAAAAAGGCACTATATCTCCTTGTACAGAAAGACTTTTGTTTCAACAGGAAGAGCCTTGTTAAATATTTATATACAAACATATGCAGCTATGTGTGTAGTTTACATTCTTTAATATTATATAAACCCATTGTTTCTTACTTAATATTTGAGGGTATGGAGATTGTAGGATGATAGCATCGGATTAGGCAGACAAAGCTCAGCTTTCTCACAAAACAATGGAGAAAGAGCCAAAAGCTGCCCGAGGGACATGATTTGGGGGTCATCAGACCAGGATAGTGCTTCACAACTCCCAGGAGGGTGAGGGACAGAGAGACGAAGAAACCAAAACAATAAACTGAGTTACTAAACTCCCCTGCCATGGGGAAGGGCTTCCCTCCCCCACCCTGGACATGTTGAGCAGAGGTAAAATCCCTGGGTCATTGCAGCTGACTGAGAGGAGAACAGACTCTTCCTCCCTGTCATCTGTTACAAGGGAAAAGGGAGGGGGAGTCATGGAGTTTTCTTCAGTGAATTTGGCCAGCAGAGTCCACTTTGAATCTTGGCTCCTGCCAGAACAAAATAAAGGAAAACTGAGAGATACACCTCCTTGGAAAGGTGCGCTAACAAGCACCATGTGCTGGCTGGTCTGGAAATTGAATGGACCAAAACTGCAATTGAGCATCTCTGTTCTCTAACTTCTGGGATAAAAACTGCACTCCATTAGTGAGTATGATTTTGATAACTTAAGCTGGGCAATTTTAAAAACTTAGGATAAATTGAACCAAATATCAAAGAAGAGTTGTGAAAAAACAATAATAGGCAAGAAAGAGAAATTGGCTGACAGAGGAAATTCACCAACATATTCAGATGCCAAGACATTAGCAAAACATTATAAGCCATACTAGGAAACAGGAAGAGATGGCCAGGCCAAAGGAACAAAACAAATATCCTGAAGAGATATAGGATTTAAGACAATTAATCAAAGATAATCACACAGTTCTCCTAAACCAATTTAAATAATTGAAAGAAAATATGACTAAAGAGATAAACAATATTAAGACATCACTGGGTGAGCATAAAGAACAATTTGAAAGTATGCAAAGAAAAGTAACAGAAGTTATGGGGATGAAAGATAGGATGGATGAGATTAAAAATATATTAGAGGGAATTAAGAGCATATTTGAATTGCTTGAAGACAGAATTAGTGATTTCGAAGACAGAACATCTGAAAAGACAGGGTAACAGAGAGAGGAGAGAATTGAAAACATGCAACAAGGTCTCAGGGAATTAAATGACAACGCAAAATGCAAAAACATATGCATTATCTCTGTCCCAGAAGGAGAGGAAAATGGAAAGGGGGCAGAAAGAATATTTGAGGAAATAATGACTGAAAACTTCCCTACCTTTATGAAAGACATAAATATCAATATCAAAGGACAACACACCGCAAATAGAATAAATCTGGATAGACCTACCCGAGATACCTACTATTCAGAATGACAAATATCAGAGATAAAGAGAGTATTCTGAAAGGAGCAAGAGAAAAGCAGAGCATCACATAAAAAGGAACCATGATAAGATTAAGTGCCGACCTCTCATCAGAAACCATGGAGGAGAGAAGAAAGTGGTATGATTATTTAAGGTACTGAAAGAGAAAAACTGCCAGCCAAGAATTCTATATCTGGCAAAGCTTTACTTCAAAAATGAAGGGGAGTTCAAAGTCTTCACAGACAAACAGAAACTGATAGACTATGTTACCAAAAGACTAGTATTACAAGAGATACTAAAGGGTGTGCTGCAGCCTGAAAGGAATAAACAGGAGTGAGAGACTTGGAGAAGAGTGTAGAAATGAAGGTAAATTAAAGGGTAACAAGATAGACAATAGTACAATGTGGTAATAGAAAGCCAAAGTCAAAATGGATGAAGTAAGTAATGCCTTTACAGTAATAACATTGAATGTTAATGGCTTGAACACCCCAATCAAAAGATACAGACTGATAGAATGGATAAAATATATGATACATCTGTATGTTGTCTACAAAAGACTCACCTCAGACATAAGGACACAACCAGGTTAAAAGTTAAAGTTTGGAAAAAGATATTCCACACAAATAGTAACCAAAAAAGAGCTGGAGTAGCGATAATAATATTGGACAATACAGATTTTAAATGGAAAACTGTTATAAGGGATGAAGAAAGTCATTATATATTAATAAAAGAGAAAACTCAGCAAGAAGATATAAATATACTAAATATTTATGCACCTAACCTCAGTGCCCAGAGATACATAAAGAACACACTGGCAAAGCTGAAGGGAGAAATAGAGTTCTCTACAATAATAGTTGGGGACTTCAATACACCACTCTCAGTATTGGATAGAACATCTGGACAGAGGATAAATAAAGAAACAGAGTTGAAAAATATGTCTAGCAGACATCTATAGAGTATTGCACCCCAAAATGCAGAATATACATTCTTACAATTGCCCATGGGTCCTTCTCCAAGATAGACCATATGTTGGGTCACAAGACAAGTCTCACTAAATTTTAAAAGATTGAAATTATACTAAACACTTTCTTTGATCATACAGAATGAAGTCAGAAATCAATAATGGATAGAAAAAGGGAAAATTCATAAATATATCAAGATTAAACAACACACTCTTAATCAGTGGGTCAAAGAAGAAATTGCAAGAGAATTCATTAAATATCTTGAGATGAATGAAAATGAGAACAAAACATATCAAAACCTATGGGACACTGCAAAGGCAGTGCTGAGAGGGAAATTTATAGCCCTCAATGAAGCCTTCTTCATTAAAAAAGAAGAAAGAGCTAAAATTGAAGACCTAACTGCACACCACTAAGAATAGCAAATTAATCTCAAACCAAGCCAAAGGAAAAAAATAGTAAAGACCACAGCAGAAATAAATGAAATCGAGAACAACAACAACAAAAATAGAATCAACAAAACCAAATGTTGGTTCTTTGAGAAGATCAACGAAATTGGCAAAACCTTAGGTAGACTGACAAAGAAAAAAAGAGGACACAAATAAGTAAAATTAGAAATGAGATGGGAGGACATTACACTGACCCTGAAGAAATAAGAGATCACAAGAGGATACTATAAACAACTGTATGCCAAAAAACCAGAAAATGTAGAAAAGATGGACAAATTCCTAGAAACACACAAACCACATCCACTGATCCTAGAAGAAACATAAAACTTCAGCAAATCAATCACAAGAGATTGAAACAGTTATCAAAAATCTCCCAAAGATGAAAAGCCCAAGACCAAATGGCTTCACAGGTGAATTCTACCTATCATTCAAAGATGACCTAATACCTAACTTAATCAAGCTCTTCCAAAAAAGCAGGTCCTGTAGTCAGAAAACTACAGAACATTGCTAAAAGAAACTGAAGAACACTTAAATAAACGGAA
Source organism: Cabassous unicinctus (assembly GCA_029593785.1). NCBI lineage: Eukaryota > Metazoa > Chordata > Mammalia > Cingulata > Chlamyphoridae > Cabassous > Cabassous unicinctus. Next base: position 16,528 of record JAQZBX010057391.1, read on the forward strand.
GGGTATTCTGTGTTCATGGATTGAAAGAATAAGTATCATCAAGATGTTAATTCTACCCAAACTAATTTACAGATCAATGCAATACCAATAAAAATCCCAACAGCCTTTTTTTCAGAAATTGAAAAGCCAATAATCAAATTTATTTGAAAGGTTAAGGCACCCCAAATTGCCAAAAAATGTCTTAAAAGAGAAGAATGAAGTTGGAGGACTCTTTCTTCCTGACTTTAGAACATATTACTTAGCTACAGTGGTAAAAACAGCATGGTACTGGCATAAGCATAGACAGATTGACCAATGAAACTGAACCAAGAACTCAGAAATCAACCCCCACATCTATGGTCAAGTGATTTTTGGCAAGTCACCCAGCTGCACCAGAACATCTTTTCAACAAATGGTTCTGGGAGAACTATATAGCCATATTCAAAAGCAAGTAAGAAGACCCCTATCTCACACCTTATACAAAAATGAACTCAAAATGGATCAAAGACCTATATATAAAAACAATAACCATAAAACTCCTAGAAGAAAATGTAGGAAAACATCTTCAAGATCTTGTGGTAGGCGGTAGATTCTTAAACCTTCCACCCAAAGCACAAGCAATGAAAGAAAAAACAGATAACAGGGACCTTCTCAAAATTTAATACTTTTGCACCTCAAAGCACTTTGTCAAAAGGGTGAAAATGCAGCCAACTCAATGGGAGAAAATATTTGGCAATCACATCTCTGATACTGATTAAATATCCATGACATATATGGAGATCATACAACTCAACAATAAAAAGACAAACTATCCAATTGAAAAATGGGCAAAAGACTTGAAAAGACAACTGTCCAAAGAAGAAATTACAAATGGCAAGGAAACAAATGAAAAATGTTCAACATCACTAGCAATTAGGGAAATGTAAATCAAAACTACAATGAGATATCATTTCACAACTATTAGACTGGCCGCTATTAAAAAGTTGGAAAACTGTAAATGTTGGAGAGGATGTGGAGAGATAGGAATGCTTATTCGTTGTTGGTGGGAATGTAGAATGGTCCAGCCACTGTGGAAGACTGTCTGGCAGTTCCTAAGGAAGTTGAATATAGACTTGCCATGGGACCCAGCAATACCATGCTAGGTATATACCCAGAAGAACTGAGAGCAGTGACACAATAGACATCTGCACACTGATGTTCATAGAGGCGTTATTCACAATTGCCAAAAGTTGGAATCAACACAGGTGTTCATCAGCTGATGAATGGATAAACAAATTGTGGTGTATACACACGATGGAATATTATGTAGCAGTAAGAAGAAATGAAGAAGTGAAGCATCTGACAACATAGATGAACCTAGAGGACACTATGTTGAGTGAAGCAAGCCAGACACAAAAGGACAAATACTGTATGATTGTCCAATTATGAATGAAATATATTATGTGAAATATAAATATATTATGTGAAA
>JAQZBX010057392.1:0-17980 GCA_029593785.1 Cabassous unicinctus
TTTTTTTTTTTTCTTTTTTTTTAAATTACTTTGAGCAATGTTTTGCAGTTTTCTGTGTAGAAGTCCTTTCCATCCTCAGTTAGATTTATTCCTAGATATCAGATTCTTTTAGTTAATATTGTAAATGGAATTTTTTTTCTTGTTGTGGTCTTCAGCTTGTTCATTATTAGTGTATAGAAATACTGCTGATTTTTGCATGTTGAGCTTGTACTCCACTACATTGCTGAATTTGTTTATTATCTCTGGTAGCTTTATTGTGGATTTTTCAGAATTTTCTGTATATAGTATCATGTCATCAGCAAATAGGGAAAGTTTTAATTCTTCCTTTCCAACTTGGATGTGTTTATTTCTTTTTCTTGCCTAATTGCTTTGGCTAGAACTTCCAGGACAATGTTAAATATCAGCGGTATCAATGGTCATCCTTGTCTTATTCCTGATCTTAGAGGGAAAGCTTTCATTCTTTCACTGTTGAATGTGATGTTAGTGGTGGGTTTTTCATATATGCCCTTTATCATGCTGAGGAAGTATCCTTCTATTCCTGGTTTTATAAATGTTTTTTATCAAGAAGCACTGCTGGATTTTGTCAAATTCCTTTTCTGCATCAATTGTGATGATCATGTGATATTTAGGAAAATGAAGCATAGATATATTAACTTTCCCTGATGACACTGCTAACAATGATGGCACTGCTAACAATGATGGCACAGGAAGGAAATTCAACAATATCTGGCCACAAAGCATATATGTTGAGCAGCTATTGCATGCACTGAGGGGTAGCACACCGTACCTTACCCAGTCCTCACAGCTCCTATGACTCCTATTTTAGATCTGAGACATGGAAGATGATTGGGACTAAATGATTTTCCCAAGGGTTCTCTGCTAGTTACCAGCAGAGTTGAGATTCACACTTGGTACATTCCCAAAATGTAAGGTTAAACATATATTACTATTAATTTTTTAAATTAAAAATTAATAATTTATAAATATTTGTTGGCAATTACTGCTGAAAGGCAGTAGAACACAATGGTTAAAAGCTGAACTCTGGAGCCAGACTGCATAGGTTCAAATACCAGCTCTGCCACCTACCAGTTGTATGATTTTGGGCAAATTACCTAACTTCTTGCTTTAGTTTTCTTCACTTGTAAAATGGGTTATGAAGGGTAAATGAGTCATTGTATGAAAAGCACTTTGAACAGGGTTTACCACATATTAAGCTATGTAAACATTAGCTATTTTTAACCATCACTCTATGGTAGGCAGTATTCGAGGTGCCAGGGATAGAGGAGTGACTAAAGCAGGCAAAGTCTGTTTGTCCTTTGCATTCATGAAACTCACATGCTGTTGGAGAACACAGATACCCATCCTCATTGTTTTTCAGATAAACAATTTCATTTAAAAATGTTTTTACAATTGAAACACACATGGCACATAAACATAAAACATGTTTAACCTCAGTAGTAATCAAGAAATGTAAGGCAATTTAATGTATTTGCCTATCAATTTTGGTAGAGAAAAAATAACGCTCATGAGGGTGTTGGGAATCCTCTGGGAGCCATGACTTTTCTGGAGGGCATCCTCTATGGCCTCGATTTCTCTGACACAATCCATCTTCAAGTCCGGTCGACTCTGCTTTTGAAATACACGTTCCAAAACCTCCTCAGTATCTCATTCCTCTGGTGCAAGCCACCATCATCTCTTTTCTGTACTCTTGCAACACACGTCTAACAGAACTCCTGCTTCCCACCATCCAATTTCCACCCAGCAGCCAAGCGATGTTCCTAACATGTGGTGTTGATCACAGTGCCCTGCTGTGCAAAAGGCCTCCTATCACAGTTAGAATAAAATCTAAGGTCCTTACTGCAGCCCATGCAGACCCCAGTGATCTGCCCCTCACCAGCCTTCCTGCATTCTTCCTCTTGCCCGCTCTGCTCCAGCCATATTGGCCTGACTTGCCCTTGCCCAGTCCTGCCTCAAGGTCTTTGTATTCATTCTCTTCACCTGGAACACAGAGTCTCCACTATTGTGTTGTGTTCCCAGAGGAGCCGCCTGACCATCCTTTCCTGAATACCAGCCATGTCACTACACCTTTGTCTTCTTTAGTTTTCTTCCAAGCACTCATCACTTTTTGAATTCACAGTATGTATTTAATTGTGCCTCCCCTACAGAGATAAACTGCGCAAGGGCACGGACCTCGCCTTACTGGTTCACAGCTGTATCCCTATCCTCAGAGCCTAGAGATGCCTAGGGCAGAGTTTGCCCTCAATAAATATTTATTGAATAAATGAATGAGTAGCAAAAGCTTTAAACATATTAATACTCTTTTACTCAGAAATTCCCCTTCTATGAGTTTACAAAAGCAGACAAAGATTTAGCTACTGGAATGTTTATTTTATTATTGTGTTATCATCGAACTGAAAACAACCTGTCAGTTCAACCATAGGGGATTGGTTCATGAATATCGTGCATTCATATGTTAAATACTCTGCAGCTGTTAAGAATACATGATTTTTTTAATGGTCTGGGGAAATAGTCACAATATATTATTGATTGAAAAAAAGCAGACTACAAGACATAATGTACCATAATAGTCCATCTTAAAAGATAATTCATTTATCATATATGAAAAAAATTAGAAGGAAATATGAGTCACCAGACAGGGATTATGTATCATTTTAATTTTTTCTTTGTGCTTTTCTGTATTTTAACTTTTTTCTATGATAAAAATGTAGCACTTTTGTAATTTAAAGGTTTTCTTAAATGTCTATGTGGTTGCCCTCTCCATTGGAGAGTATGTTCCCAAGCTCATCTATGCAGAATTCAGTGCCTTTTTTCAATTGCTCTTACTGAAAACTGAGTTTCATTTCTGCTTGGAGGCAGGTTTTTGTGATCCTGGGGTAGATCAGACGCTGAGTGGCTCAGCTCTAAAAGAGACAGCTGACTCTAGTGGTTGACCCTCTTAGCCTTCTTCCCAAGTAGGGGATGCTGTGCAGCCTCACACAGATTGTTCGGATGATCAGAACACTACAGAACAGCGCTGTTGCATTTTTGGGTTTCAAGGCTTGCATCCAGAATTGTGTATTCTTCCAAAAATTTTAGAAATGAGGTTCCCTGTTGTGGCAGTTTGAGATTATTTATGAATTCCAAAAAGAGAGATAACTGGTTTGTTCCTTTATGGGCATGATACCCTTTGATTGTATTAGATTCAGCTGGGATGTCTTTGATTAAATTATGTTAAGATTAGGGCTTTGATTTGACCACTTCAGTAGGGTGTAACTCAGGTTAAGTCCCTGCCCCCTTGGTGGGCTATATAAATGGATGCTCAGTCAAGAAGGCACACAGAAGAAGATACAGGAGAAAAGAGAAAGAGCTCCATAGATGCCAGAGGAGAGAACTTCGTCATGACATGGAAGAGTAGAGAACTTTGATCCTGCAGCCCTGGGAAGAGAGATGAGCCCTATGTCAGCCTACAGCCGAGACTGGAAGAAGTTGGGCCCACAAAGCCTTAAGAAGAAGAAGGAAGGAGAGATCAGGCAGAGACCACCTGCCATCTTGCTTCAACATGTGACAACTGACTTGAATGAGAAAGTACCTCTTATGGTACCTTGAGTTGGACTCTAGCAGTTTGTTATTATTTATGAATTCTAAAAATAGGTATTGGATTATATTTATAAACTAGTCTGTTCCTCTGGGCATATTAGATTTATTAAATTCAGAGGTTTTCTTTTACTTGATTAAATGATGATTAAGGCGTTGATTCAGCCATGTCGGTAGGATGTTGAGTCCCTGCCCCCTTGGTGAGTGGGGACTCACAGAGAAAATGACACAGCAGAGAAGAGAGTTTGAGTTTTGGATGATGGAGCCCCAGCAAGAGAGCCAAGCTATTTGCCTGAAGAGCCCAGAGCCCAGAAAAGCTGAGAAAGCCTGGAAATAAATGAGCCCTGGGGAGAGAGACAAGCCTTATGCTAACTTACAGAGAACGGAAGTTGCTGGGACCACTGAGCCTTAGGAAGAAAAGGAAGGTTGAACCCTCACAGAGACTGGCAGCTATCTTGCTCCAACATATGGCAACAGACTTTGGTGAGGGAAGTAACTTACGCTTTATGACCTTGTGAATGTAAGCTTCTACCCAAATAAATACCCTTTATAAAAGCCAATAGAGTTCTGGTACTTTACATCAGCACCCCTTTGGCTGAATAATACAGGCTCTTTAGGGCCTTGTAACTGTAAGCTTTTACCCCAAAATAATACCCTTTATAAAAGCCAACAGATTTCTGGTACTTTGCATCAGCACCCCTTTGGCTGACTAATATACCTGCCAACCAGCTGTGCACTTGGATGATTGTTTGGGCACCTAAATGGTTTGCTCTGCATAAACCGTTCTCTCTTACAAGTGAGGCATTTCTCTTTGACTGTAAGAAAACTGGGATGACATTCTACTAAGCCAATTAGAAAATATTTGTAGGGACAAGAGAGGTAAAGAATGAAGAATTCGATGTTAGAAAGGAAGAAATAAGAAAACAGAGATTTATCTTAAACTCATCACGAATCCAGCCCAAGTAGACTGATGTTGAATTCAACTTAAAGTGAAACCACATATCTTTCTTGACATCTCCAAATCCATGCTATGTTAACCTGCAAGTGTTTTGGCTGTGTTCCCAGTGGATTCCTGTGAAGATTACATTTTTTCCCAATTTAAATTTGTTCTGTTGATGCTATAGAGTGATACAGCTTTAAACATAGCTATAAGCCTGGGACAAACCTGTAAATTTTGTGGCTAGTGGAAAAAAGTGATGATGCTATTTCTTATGAGGCCATCTCTGAGGTAGCCTAGAGAAGTTTCATTTTTAAAAGAGCATATGTGAATGTCTATTCTTTAAAGTTAGATTTTATGCTATATTTTAGCATAGTTTTTGTTGAGTACTTTCCTGTACATGTACTATGCAATATGAATCCTTTTCTCAAAGAAAAGTCTATGTAGTTTTGTAATAAGACCTACAGTTCGAATACATATCTTAAGTAACAAATCCAAGTTTGTAAAATTTATTATTCTGTGCATGTGATGATACAGTGAGAATCCAAAGTTCCCAAACTGTAATGGAGTCATGGAGTTGCAGTATCTTGGGGGCTCATGTTTTTTGAGCAATGACTTCATAAAGAATCCTACTTTTGTGAAGTGTAGGAATGAACACCATTCAAGGAAAAACAGCATGCATCTCCCCTTGCCACTCTGCTTCTGACAGAAACAACGAAAGAACTGGAACTCTCTCTTATAATTAGTTTCATGTGGAAATACCCAGAAATTCGTAGGAAGTATACAAAATGGATAAAAAGCAGGCTACGTGAATTGAAGAGTGCCTGGAAGGGATTATTGCTTAGAGCTGATATGAAGCCACAGGAAAATATAGCTTCAGGAAAGAGACATATGAAATAAAAGGATTTTGATTTTCCTTCTTTGGAGATGGTATGGATTGTTGGAAGAAGATCTAGGAGAGAAAGAAGGGCTGGCTCCTGGGATGGCGCAGGTGGAACCCTGTCCTCTCGATGTTCCCTTGGCATATCTGGTGTCTCACTCTTAGGAGTGTCAGGATGATGGAAGCCCTCTGTGGGAATGGAAGGTCCTTTCTGGGCAGCCTCTACCCAAGGTTTGACTTCTTGCTAGGGCTCTGTTTGCTGACTCAGCATGGCCTGCTCACCTGGCACATGAAACCCCCATCTACACACACACACACACACACACACACACATACACACAGGAAATCCCTCACTTTTCAGCTCTGGGGAAGCCCTTCAGAGAACTCAGGCCCTGCTTTGAGTCCCACCAGCAGATGTCTCTGCTGGGTCTGAAGGCTAGAATCATTTCACATGCTTGTATCTTTAGCCAAGTTGGGTCTTGATCCAATTTGACCATCTCATCAACTCTTGGTCCGAGAGTCAGTGCTTTATTTTGTGCATGCTGTTCTGCTTTTGAAGATGTTTTCCTAAATAGGGTCATGGAAAAATAAGACACGTTTCAAAGTTATTTTCAAGTACATCTAACTGAAAAAGACAGTTTCCTTCATTTTCAAGTGACAACATATGCAGTAGTTTCAGTAAGTTTTGCTAGAAAACAATTTGACAAAAGACTACATTCAGAAGACTTTGGTTTTGAGCAGAATTACTGCTGTCTTCTTACTTTGTGACTCTGGATAAGTCTTAAGTGCCAGTCAGGTGATGTGGTTCCTCAGCTTACAACCTGTCCTGCCCCTTCATTGCCCGAAGCCTTCCACTTGGCTAGCGAGGTTCTCCATGACTGGACCAGCCTCCCTGCCAGCCTGCTCTTCCTGCTGTTCTCTTGAGCTCCCTGGGTCTCTCTGCTGTTTCTTCAGCAGCTCAGGTTCCTGTACTCCTGGGTCTTTGCACACACTATTGCCTGTATGTAAACTGTTCTTCTTCCCTTCCTCCCCCGTTTTATTTAGCAAACTATTAGTTTTCTTTTCCTCATCCCTCAGGTGTGGGTTCAGTGCCCTTCCTCTGTGCTTCAATAAGCACTTAGCAATTATCCCCATGGTCGCACTTTATTTTTCTGTTTTGTGATTGCCTGTTTTCTTGAACATTCTCCTCCTTCTAAAATAGACTTTACAGTCCTTAAGGCTTAAGTATAGACTGAGTCACCCATAAGCGTGGGGCTTACTTACCTGACGGTACCTTTGGAGTTGGACTCTGCAGCTGGGTCGGGCTCCTCGTGCCTGGTACCAGTGTGAGAGTCCTCAGGCTATTCTCCAGTGTTCTGGCTCCCCTTCCTTCCAGGCACATGGCGGGATCGTGGATCTCTGTCTACTGGATGGCAAATGTGGCTGTGTTGCTTTGATGGATGGAATGTGAATAGATGTGGGGGGTGTCACTTCCGAGTCGAAGCCTTAAGAGCCTGTTTGTACTTCCTCAGACGCTTCTTCCTGGCCCCCTCTGACTGGGTGCTCCAGTAGCTGAGGTCCTGAAGTGAGCCTGATCATGACGCGCCCCCCGCCCCCCAACTTTTCCAGGACATGTGACCTAAGCAAGAAATAAATCTTTGTTGTTTCAATCTACTGAAATGTTGGGGTTGTTAGTGTAGCATCATTTAGCCTATCCTGACCCATAAACTCAGATGCCTGTATGTGAATGCCAACTCTTCATTGATAATGGCTGCTCAGCACATTGCACAGAGAAGAAATATAAAGTCTACATTTAGGTTCAGCGGGAGAGAATGCTGTGCTTTATTAAGGTTGTCTCTATGGACACAACCTGGGGAATCAGGGCATATTTGCCTATCTTGGTTTATTCTTTGCTAACCAGTATACTTCATGCCAAGTATCTTCTCTCTTTCTGCCAGCCTGTCTGCTTGCGCCCCGGCTGCTTTATGTATCAGCAAAACTGATGCCAGAATGTCAAGATAAAACAAAACTGAGCGTCATGGGGTAAGTTATGAAGCTGAGACTAGTGCACTGGCTTCCAGCCAAACATCCTCTCTCAATTGGGTTTTTGTTTATCAACAGGGAATCATATGTGATTTTCTATTTGAAAAATGCATTTTATCCTGAGAAAAAATGAAACTGGTGATTTGACTGCCTTTTTTCTACATCTTTAATAATTTTCTAGCTATCGTAACATTAGTTTTCTAGTTTATTTTTCTTACACTCAGAACATACTTTTGACATTTATTAATTTAGACAAACATAACATTTCTTCAACTGGCATTTTGAAGGCGTGTCCAATCCACAGGTGCAGTGTGGGCAGTACTGAATCATTAATTGCCCTACTCCATGCTTGAGGCTCTGATTGTTCATTTTCAGTTTCTTTGCTAGGGTTTCCTCTGTCCACTCCTTAAATCATCCTTTAAATCCAATCACCAAGCACTCCCTGTTAATCCAGTCTTCTTTATTATTTATTAGAGAAGTTAAAGGTTTACAGAAAAATCGTGCAGAAAATAAGAGCTCCTGTAACCCCCTCTCAGATACACAGGTTTCCTTTTATTATCACTTTGCATGGGAATGGGACCTTCATTGCAATTGGTGAAACAACATTATTATAACTATATTATTACCTGTAGTCCATAGTTTACATTAGGGTTCACAGCTTGGGTTGTATAGTCCTATGTTTTTTTGTTTTTAAAAGATTTATTTATTTATTTATTTACTTTATCCTCCCCCCATTTTTGCTGTGTTTGCATCCATTCGCTGGGCAATTCTCTGTGTCCATTTCCTGCCCTCTCTTCTCATCCTTCTCCTCCTGTCTTCACTGGGATTTGATCCTTGGAATCTCCGATATGGGAGAGAGGCATCGTACCACCTGCGCCACCTTAGTTCCTGTTTCTTTGGTGCATCTCATCATGGCTCTCCCTTGTGTCACTCTCCTGTTATGTCATCATCTCGCTGTGTGGCGTGGTGGGGCCCGATGGCACACCCGTGAGAGGGGCCTTGGGGGCTCACCCACTCGCGGGGCCTTCATGGCTCACCTGCTCGCAGGGCCTGGTGGTGAACCCATGCACGGGGCCTGGCGGCCCGCGTGCCTTCTATATTTTTCTGTCTTTTTTATATTTACCGGGAGGTCCCGAGGATCAAACCCACGTCCCTCCATATGGGAGACGGATGCCCAACCGTTTGAGCCACATCCGCCCCGCTAGTCCTATGTTTTTTTAAAAACCTTTTATTCTAATAACATATCTACACCCTAAAATTTCCCCGTTTAACCACATTCAAATACATAAATCAGAACTGTTAATCACATTCACAATATTGTGCTACCATCACCACCATCCATTATCAAAACTTTTCCATTACCCCAAACAGAAGCTCTGTGCCAATTAAGCATTAACTTCCCATTCCCTACTCTCACCCTGGCCCCGGGTAATCTGTATTCTAATTTCTGACTCTATGAATTTGCTTATTCTAATTATTTCATACCAGTGAGAGCATACAGTATTTGTCCTTTTGTGTCTGGCTTATTTTACTCAATATGATGATGTCTTCTTCCATACCTGTCCTATCTTCTCCATTCCTGTCTTTACTGCCCATGAACCAGTTTAGGTCCTTATCATCTATCACCTGGACCACTGAAGGAGCTTCCTAACTGGATCATTGTTTCATGACTTGTCTCTTATGTAAATATTGTCTATTGAATCCTTACTCTGTGCAAACTAAGGATTGTACATATTGCCTTTTCTAAACCTTACAACCACCATATATGGGAGTTATTTCACCCCCAATTTGCAGATGAGGAACCTGAGCTTTGCGAGGCCAAGTGACTTATCCAAGGAGCTAGAACTATATTAGAACTAATGCCTGTCGTACGCTGTGCCTATTGAAATGATCAGGGTTTTAGTTTGCACCCAACTGAGAAATGAGAGACCAGAGTCAAACAGATGGAAAAAAATTTTTTTTTAAAATCAGCTTAATTAGTGATTAAATCTAATTAGACAATGTGGTTTGGATCTTCAGCCATAATTGGTATATTCATTTCTTATTGCTACTATAACAAATGATCACCAACTTAGTGGTCTAAAACAATACAAGTTTATTCTCTTATAGTTCTAGAGTCAGAAGTCTGAAATGGCTCTCACTGGGCTAAAATCAAGGTGTCAGCAGGGCTGCCTTTCTGTTTCTTTGCCTTTTCCAACTTCTAGAGACCACCCACATTCCTTAGCTTGTAGCCCCTTCCTCCATCTTCAAAGCCAGCAGGATCAGGTTGAGTCCCGCTCAGGCTACTATCTCTCTGGTTCTCTCTTCTGCCTCCCTCTTCCACTTATAAGGATCCCTGTGATTACCTTGGGCCCACCTGCATAATCCAGGCTAATCTCTCCCTCTCAAGGTCAGCTGACTAGTAGCCATAATGCCATCTGCTACCTTAACTTCCTTTTGCCATGTGACCTGACACATTCACAGGTTCTGAAGATGAGGACCTGGACATATTTGGAGGAACTTTTTCTACCCACCACAACTGGGCTTCCTTATACCTCTACCCCAAGTTGATGTTTTAGGACAACCATCTGAGGGGGAGTTTGGATCTGAAGAGCAGAATTACTGCCCAGCAACTGAGATGGTGGGAAAGAGATGGTGAATCTCCAGAGCTTCATCTAAAAGGCAACACAGGGAAGTAAGAGGAGATCAAACCCTCCTGCCCTATGGGAGGGCTTGTCTGAAAGGGAGAAGGAAGGAGAATGAGCTGTCCATGTCCAGTGGTGGAGGAATTGTGTGGGAGGGATGAAAAGATTAGGTGCAAGTCCCATTTCCCATACTTCTGAAATGTGGAAATTCCTTCTTTATGGGCCAATGTAGTAATGTTGGAAGAAGGAGAGAACGGTTCCCTCTGGCTTGACCTCTGTACCATACTCTTCTCATCAGATTCACCTTCCAAATCTTGTGTGAGTGATTTTTGAAACGAAGAACATGATTGTGTTACCCGCCTGCTTAAAACATTTCAGGGGTCTCCAGGTTCGTACAAGGGCTCTGGTCCCTGCTTGCCTCTCCGGATTTATCTCACCTTAGCATCTTGCAATACTAGAAGGAGGAGAGCCATGTGGTTGTGGAGTTCAATTATAGAGGAAGACTAGGGTAGTAGGACTAAAATTAGGTGGAAAGTCAGATCAGGGACAGAGCTAAAACCAATCCAATGAGAAGGGATGGTAGGAAGGTGACAGAGACCAGGGCAACAAGCAGAAGAGGTAATGCAATTTTCCCCACTGCAACCAGATTCCCTGGGGGAGCTCCTGAGGGTGCTGGAACTTAGTTCTTAGTGGTGGCAGAAGGTTGTAGAAGAGCTCAGGGCTGAGGAGTCTCTGCTGAGTCACTGGACCCCTGGTCAATAGGGTGTCTTTGTTGTGAGCTCCAGGAGATGTGGAGTCAGATGGAGTTGAGACAACTGGTATGTTTGGTGCAGAGGACACTAACAAAGCTTAAGTTTAGGTTCCCTCACTTATGTCCACCCTTTCCCCAAGTGACATCCTTTCACCGGTCCCTTCCTCCAGGGCTACAGGGAGAGAAAACATATCCAGCTACTCCTAGATGGCCTAGAGCATTTCTGCAACCTCAGGGTCACCCTTTACATCCTGATGCTGGTCCTAGGGCTGTGCCTGGGACAGTGGACTGCCGGCACAGCCTCTGTGTCCTGTCCACTCACCCACCCATCCAGATGGTAACTGGGTATCCTGGTCTCATCTTTGATGCCAAGAGGAAGCATCCCAACCATGACCCAGGCTTCATGGCCACTTCTACCCCTACCTCCAGGACCATTCCAGAGAGAGAGGGAATGGGAAGTCCCAGGAGGAGAGGACAGGTCAAAGATTAAAGGGCTGACTTATCCCAGACTCAGCCCTGGGCAAGTAATTCCACCTGAGCAAGAACCTGTGGAGGACATTACAGGTGTAGCATGAACGATAGCTATGAAGCCAAAAGAAACTCTTCTTAACTATCAATAAAAAAGAATAAATTAACTTTGTCAAAGGAAAGACTACATATTTTTCTGATTCTGTCTTTAGAAAATAATATTACAGCTTCATTTTCATATGAAGAAGTAAACAGAGCAAGTAGCCAGTATTATAGAAAAAAATTATCTGCATATCAGTTAATTAACAATAATAATTTTGAAATAAAATATAATATTTAATGTAATGATTTAACATAGGATATAGCAATATTATGTTATTTTTCTGAAATTTGTGGTGCTTGTGGTATTTAAATATTTGGGGGTCAGTTGTGTCTTCCAGTCAATGCAAAGGGATCATCTATCTGCATAATTCCAGAAAATGAGACACTAAAGAGTTGGAATTTTTCAGGGCAGCTCTATCAGATGGCGCTTTGGTTGGTCTTTGGAACCATTTCCATCAACTCATCAGGGATAGAGAGATAGTGCTGAGTGGTTGGATGGATAAGTGAATTGGACTGACTCCTCTTCCTTTGACTCCATCCTTATCAAACAACTGTCTGATTATATTCTTGTTTTCCCTGTAGCTTCTCCTATAGAGAATGCTCTGACCACGGAAAGCTGGTAATGAAAGTCTTTGGCAATTGTATTTTTGTTGTTAATTAACAAATTGGCCTTCTCCCAAGCTTGGGCACCATAGGGCACACAGACCAAATGGAATTTCTAGGATTTCAGAGCTAAAGAGCCGATCCTGGGTGGCCTACAGTGACCTCATCAGACCACTGTCTCCAGGTTGGCATGACACAGGTGGACACTGGATCTCTGTAAACAAAAGAGAATTAAATGGTAGTTTGTTTTAAATCTGATAAATTGAAATTCTGGTTAATTGGGATCTGGTTCATGTGTGTTCACTTTCTTCTAAATGTTCTCTATTCATGCATTCATTCAGTCATTTATGTAAGGGATTGCCATTACGTTTATTAGGTACTGGGGGTACAAAGATGAATAAAGCACAATCCCTGCCCACCAGGGTTTTCTTGTCCAGTCAGAAAGACATATATTTTAGAAAGATAATGACAATCATGTGATAAATACTGTAACAGAGTTATAGAGAAAGGGTGGCATAGGAATGCGTAATTGTGCACACAGCAAAGTCAGGGAAGGCTTCCCGTAGGAGGTATCATTTGAACAGAGTCACAAGGTTGGCCAGGGGTTTACCAAGCAGATAGGATAACCAGAAATTCCCCCAGGCAGAGTGAAGAACATCTTCAAAACAGAGTTCAGTCAGGATGGAATGCAGGGTGTGTGCTTGTGGGGTGGGGGCTGGATGAAAGGAAGGAGGATGAGGTTGGAAAGGTAGACAGGTGCCACATGATGGGCTTTGTATGTTAGGCTAAGGAATTTATATTTTTACCCTGCACATTAGAAGAGGAGTCCTTAAAAAATTTGCCAGGGAATGTCGTGCATCAGATCACACTTGTCAGATTACAGAAGATGGATTGAATGGAAATAAGCTTGGCAGCAGGAAGATCAGTTGGGAGACTTTTACCAGGATCTAGCTGAGCCAGTAAATGCAGGAATAGAAAGTTGGGACAAACTTCAAGAGAAATCAAGGTGGGAGAAGAGACAGAGGTCTAGGGCGAAGGAGAAGTCTTGCAGGACCCCCACATTTCTGATTTGGGGGATGGTAGTACCTTTGACCTCACGGAATAAAAGAGGAAGAGCAGGAGATTTTATTGGGAGATACGAGTTTTGTTGGGGATGTGTGAATTTTGATGAGTCCAGATGGGATGTTCAGCTGGCAACTGGAAAAATGGATTTGAAGCTCAAGAGAGAGTTTCAGGCTAGAAATAAATATTTGAGGATTAAAGACTGGATAGTAAGTGAAGCCATGGGAGTGGATGACATTGCTCAAGAAGATCTTGTAAAGAGAGAATAGGGCCAAAGGCAGGCCTCTGGAGAACTTTGGCATTTACTGGATGCGCTGAAGTGAGGGAGGCTGAGAAGAAGGGGTCAATTGAAGATTTGGTTTGGAATATCTCATGTTAAATTGTCTCATTGATACTTACCAGGATCACCCGTCCTTGCCTTTTTCATTCTCTTCATCTTCCTCCCCTCCCCTTCATCTCTGTTTTTTCTTTTTCATTCTTCCCAATTCTTTCTGACTATTCCAAAATAAAGTCTAGGGGCTCTGAAGTAGCATTTTTTCCTATACAATTTTTTATTCCTATCCAATCTCAGAGTTTGAATAGAGGTAAGCACCGCTTTCTTACTTTGCAATCACTACATAACAACCAACAGTAAGAAAACTTAACATTTACTGTGCCTTTCTTATGTGTGCCATGACTTATCCCACTTGAATCTCCCAAAAACCTATGGGAGGGAAGCAGATGTGGCTCAATTGATTGGGCTCCTGTTTACCATATGGGAGGCCCTGGGTTCGATTCCCGGGGCCTCCTGGTGAAGGCAAGCCGGCCCGCGCAGCGCGGTGAGCTGGCGCAGCAAGATGGCGCAACAAAGGGAGACAAGTAGACACAGAAAAGCGCACAGCAAATGGACACAGCGAACACAAGCAGCAAGGGGTGGGGGTATAAATAAATAAATAAAACAAATCTTTAAAAAAGAAAAACCTATGGGAGAGGTATTGTATTATACTCATTTTACAGAGGATGAAACAGAGGTTCAGAGAGGTTCCATGGTTTGGCAGATGTGGGGTCAGGATTCAACCCTGTGTCTACATACCTAAATCCTTCATCAGCTTGCCCTTCCCATTTCTCTCTATTTGCTCCTCTTGACAATACTAGTGTCATGATGTCCCTGACATCCCCCTTTGAATCCTTCAAGTCTTAACTCCTACCAGCCTGGAACAAAAGTCCCCTTCAGAGGTTCTTCCCAGTGGCTTCAATAAAACCTGTTGGCAGCTATATCTGTTCTAGCTTTTCAACCTCTTCCTCAGAACCCCTGCAGCTTTGCAAGTGCAGCCTCAGTCCCTGCTCAGTGCATAGTTGATTTTGCCAGCAAGGCAGGTGACCTCACTCCTGATGAATAATAATAATAATAATCACAAGCTCTTGTATTTATTACGTGTCAGGCATGTGCTAGCTCATTGTCACCTCACAGCAGCCCTGCAAATAATGTGTGGGGCCTGCTGTCCCCAGGGCAGCCACTCCATCGCATCTGGCCCTGGACCCGGTGGCCTTCCAGGAGTCCTGTCTGGGTCGCGCTCCCGTGCTGCTGCTCCATGGCTAAGTCCCATCTGGTCTCCCTCCTGCTGGCAGCTAAGACCTCTCCCTGCTCACTCTCCTGCCTAACCCCCAGCATGTGGTCCTGATTCCCTCGGATGTTTGTCCCCTCTTCTCCTGATTTCCACTCCTTTTGAAAACAAACACCCCAAAAGCTGCCTTAAGTTGCTGATAGTGCTAGAGACAGAGTATTAATATGTCTCGCTGTAGTAAACATGGTAACAAACAAAGCCGTCTAGTCTTCTCTGGCACAGCCTGCAGGGAGGCAGGGCCATACCAGTGAGCCTATCATCCCAATTTTCTGGAGACAACGTCTCTGGGCTAGTTGAATTTCATTGTTATTTACTGGGTTTCCCGGGCTGTAACGAACAGGGGAACCTCTAGTCTTCCAGACCTGGGGTGGGATTTGGGGAGAGGCCCACCCAACCCCGAACACCCAGGCTCCTGCCTCCAGTATCCCAGCTTAGACGATCGTAAGCAGGCTGGGGCTGGGCACTTCACAGTGTCAGCATGCTGCCGCTTCCTTTAGCAACACTTTCACTCTATGGTGGAAATGAAAAGCATTATTTTTATTTGAAAACAAAACTCTGTGTAGTAGAACACAAAATTCATGTTAAATTTTAAGATAAAAATGAGACTTCAGAGTCCTACTTGCTACAGGCTGGCTTCCCTGGGGTCCTGGCCACTCTCCTTTGAGGTCAGATGTACTTTGCAGTAGCAGTTTGAGGCTCTGGCCTGAGGGGTCGGTGAGCAGGGGCATGAGAAAGGGCTTGGTACTCAGTAGGTGCTCAATAAATCCTCTCTTTCTGCCTTCCCCTTCCCTCCTGCCTTCCTTTCCCCCTCCTTCCTTTTCTTTCTTCCTCTCTTCTTTCTCTTTCTCTCTCCCTCTCTCCCATCCATTCATCCATCCATCCATCCTCCCTCCTTCCCTTCTCTCTCCCTCTCTCCTTTTTCTCTCTCTCCTTCCTTCTCATCTATTTATCCTTCCTTCCTCCCTCCCTCCTCCTCCTCTTTCCTTCCCATCTATTCATCCTCTCTCCCTCCCTCCCACTCACTTCCTCACATGAAGTGAGGTGACAGCTTTCACTTCATAAGGTCGTGTTGCTGCTGCTGCTGTGAGAATGAGATTGTGGTGACGATAGGATGTGTCTGTTCCAGATTAGTAATAGGACAGCCCTTCTGGAAATGCCAGGCCTGGGTGGGTGGCTTTTGCCAAACTGTAGCAGCCAGTGCCTGTAAGGCCCAAGCATCTAGATTCAGCCCAAACCAGGGCCAGCTGCTCCAGGAAAAGGAACAACTTGTTCTTTCCCTACCCATCTGGGGAGCTGGGCGTGCCCTGAGGCAGGGCACTGTCACCACAGCTGTTCTCCTGGGAAGGAGGAGATTGGGAGCCTTCACATTCCTGCATCCTCATCCTCTGTGGCGACGTGACAAGTTATTTTTCTTGATGATTATATAGTAGAATGAGACACCTAAATGCTGTTTCTTGGATTCTGTAGACAAATGGGCATCTCTTCCATCAGATAAACTATTGCTAAATGGACCATAGGCCCAGAGAGATCTGAAAAACATGGGTGGAGCAGATAATTTTGCTTCCAATCTTTTATTTAACAAATATATCTGAGAACTATTCCAGGACAAATTTTGTGCAAGGAGCTCAGAAGACATGAAAGAAAGGCATGGTCCCTGCCCTCAAGAACCTGACCATCTACCGGAGAAGATTGTATTAGTTTCTCTTGCTGCTGTAACAAATTACCACCAACCTAGTGGCTTGACATAGCACAGAGGGATCTTAAAGTTCTGGAGATCACAATTCCAAAATGGGTTTCACTGGACTAAAATCAAAGTATTGTCAGAGCTACATTCATTTCTGGGGGCCCCAGGAGAGAATCTATTTCTTACTTTTTCTAGCTTCTAGAGGCCACACACATTCTTTGGCTTGTCCACGCACGTTCCTCCATCTTCACGGCCAGCAATGGCCAGCTGAGTCTTTCTTAGCTCTCTGATTCTGCCTCTTCTACCTGTCTTTCTACTTTATGGCCCACAGGCTGATCCAGGATAATCTCCTTTCCAGCTGATTAGGAACCTTAATTCCACCTGCGCCCTTTATTCCCCTTTGCCGTGGAACAGAACATAGTCATAGGTTCTGGGGATCAGGATGTGGATTCTTTGGGGGCCATCATTCTCTTTACCCCGGGCATTTGGACTTGTCCATAGAAAAGAGTGAAATACTAGGGTTATGCTCTGAGGGAGGGGAGTGGAGGTAACTGCGGAAGCAGGTAAGGGGAGCACCTAACCTTGTTCTTGAGGAATGATGGGGTAGTGGGGCAGCAGTCAGGGAAGGCTTCCTGGAAAAAGTGATGTTTGAGTTCATAGTTTTAGCCCGTGGGAGAGTTAGCTTGGCAAAGAAAGAGGACAAGGCCTTCTAAGCAAAGGGCCTGAAAGAATCAAGGGTACAGCAGCATGACTGGATTTGAAACTACGGCTGCATGTAGGAGTGTGGAGAAGAGAGTGGTGGATCATAAGGCTGGAAGAGTCGTGCCCTGGAAGGTCCTAGCAGGAAACAGATGGCACTCTCAAAGGGGCAATGGAAGAGAGTTCAACAAAGCATTCTTCTACAATATTTGGGCCGGGATAAGGGAAAACAGCCAGGGGTGCTGAACCACCCAGGACTAGCAACTACGGGAGGTCTTACTACCCCTCAGCCTAGGGGCAATGGGCAGGAGGAGCCCCTGAGAGATGGCCGTAGGAGGGGGCCACCCTGTGGGAGCTGTGGTCTTTGATACAGAAACACAGCGATGGCCAAACTGCAGCCCAACAGGGAGTGAGTCAGAGGAATGCAAACCCTGACCTCTTTGTCTTCCCACCTTCGGTCTGCTGTGCTCGCCTGTCATTGGCAAAGTGACCGGGAAGCTCAGAGAACAAGGGAGACTGGTGGATGCAGTCCACGGAATTTAGCTCCGCGTGGCTCAGGAGAGAGTGGATCCAGAGGGGAAATGGCAGGGACCAGAGCAGGGCGGACCTGGAATGTTGTGTGTACAGAATCTGAATTTTATACTGAAGGCCATGGGGTACCACTGAGGTATTTTAAGTAGGGCAGTCGATGGCTCTTTGAATTTTTCTGTAAGTTCGTTTGCCACCCCATTTCCTGCCCTACCTTCTTGTCTTTATCTCAGAGCCTTGGCAAGCTCACCTTCTACACCCTTGGTCAGCCAAGGTGTCAATGCCTTCCTGTGCTCGCGCTTTCAGGTCATGATTTATCGGGAGGCTCCAGGGCCTGCGCTCTTGCTGTAATGAGGCAGTGCTCCAAAGCACCCCCAGACTCAGAGGCTCTGGATGACAAGCCTTTATTTAGCTCAGGAGTC